>VKKT01007759.1:22491-39166 GCA_008038995.1 Haliotis laevigata | reverse complement strand
AGAAAGGTTATTGAAGGAATGGTACTCAGTATTTAATTATCGTAAAGGAACATCATACAATACATATGCCATATATGTATTCTAATTATTCAAAATATCAAACATTTGTTAAAAATTACAAACGTTAGAGGCATGGGATTAGTTGAGGTTTTTGTCGTATTATATAGGAAACTTAATCCAGTTGTCTATGTTGCAGGTCGGCAAGTGGTCGTATCTCAAGCCGGAGTACCAGCGTGACACCAAAGATAACCCTGAAGGCTAACACCCACAATTCCTCGGACCTCCACAACAGCACAGCTTCCAGCGGCTCCCACACTCTCGACATCACGCAGGACAACCACGTCAGCCCTATGAGTCGTGTTGAGACAGCTGAGGTCCACAGCGACAGTTCCATGTCTGGGAGCCGCTCTCTGGGCTCCCCGAAACTGGAACACATCCCCGTCGGGGAGGCGACGGCAGCAGCAGCAGCAGCAGCAGCAATGATGAGGAAGGAGGACAGTGTTGATTCCAGGACAGAAGCCGATGATAGAGGTGCAGATTCAGATCTCGATAAGTTGAAACAAAATATAATTATTAATAATATTGCCATGCAAAATGAACCATCAGCCAATCAAAATGCAAATGACAATGATGATAACACATCCCAGGATTCGTATCACCTCGAGGGGGAGGAGAGGGTGGGGAAGGGGAGAGAACCAGGGGGTAAATCTGTAACGTTTTCTCCCGAAGATAGTCCCAAGCTGAAGAGTGTTAATGACACAAATGTAATAAACAATGTATCTGCTTCAGAGAAATCTACTAACCATATAGACAGACTTCCTGAGAGTCAGGCAGCTGATAGGCCAGATTTAGCTAAACTAAATTCTACTAACCTGTATCCTAAGGTGAATGGGGAGATCCCACCAAGTGCATGTATAACTGCTAGTGTGTATGGTAGAGAGGTAGAATCCCCTCAGGGGGAAGGGAGGAAGGATGTTATTGGTGAAAATATTGCAAGTGCATCACTGAAACCGGATGTGGACAGTTTCACTGACAAGAGGAAGTATTCTGCTGATACTGATCTGATTGTCGATATTCCATATACCCTGCATCGACGGTTAAAGGGGGAGACAGAGAACAAAGAGGAGACCGCATTCTACAAAGCTCCGGAAGATGCCTCAACAAAAGAGTCACGACCAAGGGACAAAAGTCCAGGTCGGCCGCCGACCAATTCCGAACCACTCAAGGCTGTGGATATTCCACTGTCACCTCCTCTCAAACACCCTAATACTATAGGAAAATCCTCATCATTGGAAAGGTCTCCTTCAACTTTACGGAGGTTTGAGCTCGTCAGTTGTCACAAACTTCCCTCTAGGACCAGCTATTCATCAGTGGATGACACCACAAGTCCTTCATTCGAAAAGGAGATCCTCAAACAGCTTGAAGACAAAATGCAAGATGATGAAACCGTGCCAATAAGTGATGACCAATGCAAAACTGACATTGTCGGTGAAGGGGCACCTGTTCCCCTGCCAAAGGCAGTGCCCGAAACCAGTGTAGCTGAAACTGTTAATGATAAAACCAGTGTAGCTGAGACTGTGAATAGCAAAAGCAGTGTATCTGAAACTGTAAAGGTCGAAAGCAGTGTACCTGAGACTGTAAATGGCAAAACCAGTGCATCTGAAGCTGTAAATGGAAAACACAGTGTTGAAAAGTGTGAGATGACAAGTATTGTGTCATCTAAACCTGCCAGTGATAAGTCAGTTTCAGAATCAGGTGCTTATGTGTCTGTTGAGGTGCGGAAACCGCAGACGCAGGGAGGACCGCCAGTTAAACCTGCTAAACCGCCCAGAGAGAAGCGCCCAGAAGCAGCACTTGACCCCAAGAGAGCATCATCGTCGTCCACATCATCCGAGTCTTCAGCTATATCTTCCACAAAAGAACCTGCTCACATAGCAATAGACTCCAAGATCTCAGTCCCAGCAAGCCAAAACCTTGACATTAAGTCACCATTGCCAGCTCCTCCAAGTCCTGTTCTCAAAGATGCATCACCCACATCTCCTGAAGACTCTTCTAATATCAACACGTTCGGGGTGCCAAGGACTGCTGCTTTTGGAACAGAGGGTCCCTGCATGACTGAAAATCCTCAACAGTTTGTGTTAGATGGAGAAAAGGATCCCTGGTTTGCTGTGAAACCTGAATCAAAATCCACGCATATGATCACTCCAAATCCACAGGAAGAACAGAAGGAGAGCTTGAAGGTGGACAGTTCTGGGAATCCATTAATCTTTGACCTTCCATCTCCTGCAGCAGCTTTTATATATAGCGATGAGGACAGTCCGCCTTCAAAGAAGGAAGACAATTCGGCAGCCTTGACCTTCTCAACGTTTAGACCGGAACCTGGAAGCGATGGTCAGTTAGATCCGTCATACATTCGTGAGAAGAAGGAACCGATTGACTCAATGAAGCGGAGGTCATTGAACCGGGTTGAGGAGGAGGAGGAAGAGATGACAAGTGAAGCGATCACTGCCGTAACAGCAGAGCCGAAACCAGAACCAAAGCGTGTCAGTTTCCATGAAGATGTTGACATTGGTCAGAGTTTCCATAGTGATGTGAGCATGATGGTCATGAGGAGCCCCGTGGATGATCGTGATGACTCAAGTTTTGGAGGAAGTTGTGGGGAGGGAATGGACTCTGGGGATATTTTGGATACACTAGAGAACATGTGTGGCCACGGCTCGGAGAGCGACATGACATACAGCGGAAGCTCTGGAAGTGAGAGTGACACCGAGTCCGATATGGATGACACCATGGCAAAGGAAATCTATGCGCAGTATGCAGCTACCAAGTGCCTCGCGGAGTCGGGCAAGGATATGACAATAGACTCGGGGGTCGGTGAACTAAGTGAAGGGACGACACATACCAGAGAGGTCTCACCTCTAGAATCACTTGAGCGTCTCGATGCCATGGATGGTAGTTTTATTGGGGATAAGGATGATGACTTTAAGTTTCCTCCTCCTCCTCCGGAGCTTCAGGAACCGAGTGATAATTCATCATCGTCTGCCGAAATTGAAATGCATCCGCATCATCAAAAACGATTTAGCATCGACCCGCTAGCCAATCTTGAACATCCTGACATCGCAGACATTGAATACACAACAAGCGAGAGTGAGAGTGATTTTGAGGACAAACCTCCAGTGAAGAAGCCACCCCCTCCCCCTGTCGCTGCCAAGCCGAAGCCCGAGTTCATTAAGGAAAAGTTCGGAAACGAGAGTCAGACCTGAAGTCAGCTCTAATTAATTGTACATTATCTTTTTATGACAAGTTGATGATTTATTTCTGTGAAAAAATCAATATTTTGAAAACTTCATCCCACTTTTTTAATACAACTGTCATGCTTTCTTTATTAGAAAGGGAGATAACTCATGTAACATCATTGAAGGATTATATTTATGAAATTTCCTCATGTTTGAAATAATATCACAATGTAAAAAAGTAATTCTGCTGTCCAGTGTGTACCTTGTCAACTTCTATCTTTTGATACTAACCGTCTGATTTATTCTTGTAACCAACATTTCCCATTTAGCATTGGATTGTATCAGTATTCTTTTCTGTGTTCTAATCAAGGGAATTCCTCTTACATTTTTCAATCCTATAACTATTTTAATAGACATGATGAAGAAGTTGGGCTGGTTACATCTTAGTTTGTTATGGCAAATAATAAGGTTGAAAGGGTGAAAAGCTAATTTGTAAAGTTAAAGCAATGAATTTTTATAGTTATGACAATATATTTTATGTTTTCGATTTATGCAAACAAATGCAGAAAAAGATTTTTTGATATATTGAATATATATGATCAATAGTTCTTGTTGATATTTATTGACATCAAGATGGATTCACCATATCTGACCTGTTTATCATCCCTATCCAGTGATTCCTGGAAATAAACACATACCAGTTCTGATGGAATTACAAAAGTAATACGTTAAGTAGGTCTGTTTGAACTATGAGAACGTCATGCTGCAAGAATGTATACGCACTCCGGAAGTGCTTCCATATCACTCTCCGTTGAGACCTTAAGTTGTACCAAAATAATAAAACATTCCATATTGAACTGTTCGCAACTCCACCATCAGTCATTAAATTCACCGCATGTCAGAAATGAAAGCAATATCTGAGTATAGTGAAAAAATCTTCCAGTTTCACCAATTGATCTGAGCACTATCACATGGTTGGGTGTTAAGATGGTCGTAAATCTCATGCTTTAACATTGACTTATGACAAAATAGTGCTCAGGTGATCTTGACCCTGTTACTTTGACATTGACTTTCAAGAGCATTTTCTTAGGGCTAATGATGTCCTATGATTGTGATGTCATAGAAACTGATGACATCATAGTAGAAACTGATGACATCACAGTGGTCTGCAAAGCATGGAGATGCAGTTTCACTGAAGCAATATCTCATATGGAACTGACTTAGGGATGATAAACATGTTAACTATAGTGCTCCATTATTATACAGGAAACAGCAGCTTAATGCTTGAAGTAACATGAGGTGACATGGAATTATAATACTTACATGGGCATATAGCTTTATATTTTGCATATGTCAGTATTATCCTTTAAGTATTGCTGAGATGTTGCTACATAATACTTACAGCCAAATACCTACTTGTATACTTACAGCCAAATACCTATATACTTACTAACACCCTACGGTCAAAAATGGGACAAAACTCAACACCTAGGCTTTATTCATTTTACTTGGTTTTCAAGACATACAAAAAGAAAATAATATGGAAAGAAAAATGTAATTATGTTGACTTAAAGCAAATTCATATGTTTTATTATATATAATAAGGTACAGCAAAATATTTTGATTTGATAAACAAGAAATGGTAAATAATTCTGTAAACATTTCTATTCTGACAAAAATCCACTCGGTAATTTCTTGTCATGTTGAAACTTGTTTTGTATTCATTTTAGCAGTAAGTACTTATTGGGAACTTGGATTTTTTTTTAAATTGAACCTCTTACATTGACTTTTTCTCAAGTTTCTTGGTGAACAAATAATAATAGATAACAGGCCCTACGAGTATCAGTGCCACCCTGTTTATCCAGAATATCTATTAGTATAACTGACTATACAAATACAGCTGTAGCCTCACACTTTTATTTAGTCTGGATAAGTGAGTCTAATTGAGTAATTTTGTAAAATAAAATATTCAGTTTTCCTAAACTTTGTTGAGAGGGCAGGGCATTTCATCTTATGTCTGGCTAAAATGGATCTTGTTATGTTACTTCTTACAAAAGAACCACATACTTCGGAAGGACTTTTGCAAAACAGTCACGACGATGGTTTAGCAGCCAGTCAATAAGTTAACGTTGAACAGACTTTCTGAGGCTGTTGGATCAGTGCTTGACTGTCCATATGAGTTTGGGTTCAAATCCAATTGCCCAAGTTTCTCGGTTTGTCTGTACCATTCCCTGTTTATGGGTTTCACCAATGGTGAATATCTGAGACCTGAAATCCTTGGGGGTTCCACATTAAGATGACTGGAATACAGTTAAAATCAGTGTTAAACTTACCTACTCTCACAATGCAGGAGTATTGGGGAGCATCAGGGTGTGACTTTAGTCTACTTTCACTTCTTGTGTATTCATAAACTAGAACTGCTACTTTTCATAATCATTACTTGAAAGTCAAATCAAGTTCCATCTTCTTTTTTTTCATAACTTATTTGTAATTCATGTGGCATTAAATTCAAATAATAAACTTTCATAATTACTGCCATTCATAAAGGAAGTAACACAAATTCTTGTAACAATATATGTATATTTTGAATAACTATGAGTGATATATTACAAACCACAATTTAATGGAAAAAATATGAAATTACCACATGCTTTCTTGTATTTGGAGGCATTAAGCTTTTGTTTTTGTTGTTTTTCTGTATATTTTTATCTGGCATTCTTTCTAATGAAGCATGGCTGCTGGTGTTTCTTTCTCTTGTTTACTCTTAAAGTTTATTTCCATGGCAAAGTAGTGATTCATTATTTTGTTTTATGGTGTATTGTATAAAAAATTATTTTAGTGAGCTGTGATACGGTAAAACTTACCATGACCTAAGATGCTTGCATGTCGCATACCTAGCTCATCACATGACCCCCAAGTTACAATATTTTATTTCATTCATTCAAAGTTCTTGTTTTGGATGATTTTAGAAAGTTTGGGGATGGGGTATATTTTTATTTATTCATTATCAAAATTTTAGATGAAGAGTGATTACAAGATCCCAAATACATGCAGATTTGTATAAATATTATGTTCCTGGCAACTCGGAACATTTGAGTTATACGAGTTTTATGTATATTAGGTTGTTGATTTTGAAATTTGCTGAACAGACTCCTGTACGCAGTTACTTTGTGACAATTCCTTTGTAGTCATAATTTTATTGTTTAGTAACATTTGAATCCTGTGGGTAGAATTGGTCGAATTTTGTCTTTCACTTAACATGGATGGCGTCCATATTTATAAGTAGTTGTATTCCCAATAGTGTTCAGTTGAGTCCATTCTGGAACACCAAGTAGAACTTTCAGTGTTCAGACTGGTTAGTGAGAATTGTTGTTGTTGTATTATGTTATGAGAGTTACCTGCCCTTGTTTTAGGATAAGGCGCCATTTGATTGGATGTTCATGGGACAGGAAACATTTGATTGGTCAAGAGAAGATTTTACTTCCCACTAGCGTGAGGATTTGTTTGATTTGCTTGAATTATATTTGTTTGCAGACAATATAGCTGTCCTTTCTCTCCTCAATCTTTCTCAGCTACAGACATTGTTGATTAACAGTGACTAGGGAAATAGTATTTCTTATATAACTAGTTATTATGAGTGTAGTTTTTTCTGAAGAGCCTTTTGAGGTATTTCAATAAAATATGCTTAGATTTTGCAATGGAAAAAGAGGGTGAGGTTGGTTATCGGCCTAAATATGTTTATATGATTAGATTGTATGTGTGATATGATTAGACAGCTTCAAGGTTACTGAGGTTTCTATATGATTAGTTCTGTCTAGATTAGGTGCTTGGTTCTCTTGACAGCCTTCTCCTGCTTGTGCAATATATACAGCCTATACCAGCATTGTGTTGCTTATCAAGCTTAATGAGAATATCAACTAAGTGATCGCATGAATCACCTCCGTTCATCTGTAGTGCAAAGTTTGATTATAATGCTGATTAATTTATTCAGCTGTTATATTTTAATTATACATTGCTTTCATAGGCAACAATAAATTCCAGTTTGAAAATCAGTTAATATCCTGAAAAAAAATTGCCCTTTGCGACTAGAACCAAAAAACTTTGCTATGCAGGAATTTAAAGTAATAATTGTATAAAGAGCAATAACATGTAATACTAAGTATGTAATTCATGATCATCATTAGTACCACACCAGGGGGGTTTCCCTGTGTCTTAAGGCAGGCATTGATAGTGGTTTAAGAGTTATGGCCCTTAGATGTCCCAGGAACCACTGATCTTGGGTTTAAGTCACAGTTTTGCCCTGATAAGGATCTTCGCCATACTTGTGTATGTGGTTTTACCAAGCAGAGGATGTCAGTGACCTGATCTCCCATATTGATCTGCCATGCCGTGATATAACTAAAATACAGGCCATGATGGCGCTAAACCCAAGTTACTCACTCACTAAACGTTATTGGTCTAGCAAAAGCGTGGTATATTATCAATGTATCTTTACTGCCATACTAAGCATGTACGCATAGAAACTATATTCTTTTCCTCTCTTACAACTGAGTCTTAATCCTTGCATGTCTGAAAGACAATTGTTTTTTCTTAAAGAACTTCGAGTAAATATGTCCACCATACTAAACAGATTACAATAAAGAAGGTAAACTTTTGGAGTCATGATTGTGTTATAAAATATTTTTTGTTTTAAGCATTCATGACTTTTTTAAACAGAGTTTATTCATTTTTACGAATCTCTCCTTCCCATGTGCAAATATGTTTGTAGTCAATGTAAGATTATTTTTTTAGTATATCATTCCAGAAGTAGCCCTGAGGTAAATATTATTCAGACCAAACACGCTACTTATTGCCGACCACGTGAGCTGTGTATGCAGGGGAGATAATTACAAATGGTTGATTGTTAGTGTGACTATTATTTTGAGTTATTTAAAGGCTACATTGTCATTGAGCTTTAGATAATGTATGAAACTACATCGTGTATGTGACTGTGTTATGGTCGAGATGAGTATGTTATTTACTGTCCACAGAAGATTATGTTCTGGTAATTTTCTAAAATTAAAACCTTTTAAACAAAATTCAAGTACATTGCCACTAATCTCATATTAATCAATTTTTGGTAAAATCAAGAGAATTGTTTTTTCTTCATATCTAATAGATTAAATATGCTTGCGATAAGGAACTGTCTTTTCTATAATGTTGAAAGAAATATTAAATTTGTGAATTTGCTAAGAGGCTGAATAAATACAAAAAGAGAAGGTACAAGGAGATGTGATGTTATTTACAAACTTCAGTAAAATCCACACATTTTCTTAAACTTTATTATCATAAACAGAAAGAATATCAATGATAAAAATTTTACTGAAAGTGCAATCCTTCCTACTTTGTGTAAATTTGGAACATGCCTCTTTACAGTTACAATTTTGGCAAGCAACTTTTAGTCAAGGTAGGTAATTCAGTTATGATAGCAAACAAAACACCTCTAAAAATATTTATTATAAGAAAAAATACTGTGTTCTGTGGAAGAACTATAAATATTTATAAATGTATTCTGTTCAGTGGCTTTACAGTTAGTGTAATAGTATGACTAATAAAAGAATACAAGATACTTCAGCAGTATATGTGGTTGTCATGGTTGCTGGTGGTGGTACTCTTATAATGAGTGGCATATCCTTAGTGCTCGCATATTGTTTTTGTGTTTTGGATGAATATGATGCTATATACACCAGATGTAGATAGTATATTTAACAGCTAATCCAAAGTACCAGTTACAGTATCAGTTTGTTCTTCTGCCGACAGTAAATATCATAATGTTGTTTGTTATATGTTATTTTCTATTCATAGTTTAAAAAACTATTTGTTAGACTTGAAAATTGCAATAATATGGATATGTACAGAGATCCCCATTGTCATTCGCATTTTGATTTCAGAAGTTTATTTTTTAGAGTTTTAGGCACAAACATTGAAAAAATTATTTTGAAAATCAAAGCAATACTTGAAGAATCTGTATCCTTGATTACAGCATCAATACAAATTGTGATTGTTTCATGAAATTTGCACTTTTAGATAGAGATAAACCTGAATCTGTGTCCACGTTGTGTTTCCCTCGAAACTAATGTTATGAATTGATGTTGTTCTCTCCAGTGTGTTAGAAGTGACTTTAATATTATTGAGATGCTACATACCTATGTTATGCTGTTTTCATTCTAATGTTTGATTTAATCCTTGTTATGTTTTGGCGCGAAATATTCCAGTTATATGTGGACTACATTTTTTTAGATTTTATACAAATTCTGTGAAAGTACATCATGTTTTGTGTCGTCATACAAATAGTATCTCCCATCGATGCTGTGGCAACATGAGTTTGAAAGAGCAAATGTGACAATTTTCTGTTCATTTCATTATTGCAAATTCTCTCGGATTTCTCACTGAGGAAGGGTTAACGCAACTGCTTATTCTGACGTGATAAAAAGAGATGAGCGTTAACCCTTTCTTAACCCACTTCTGTGAATAATAATGAAAATTACTGGATTAAGTGGCTTAGATTTCGAGGAAATTGTACATTGCTAAATGTTGCGCTTAGAATGAAATCAATAAAGAAAATCAATTTATAGAAAATATATCAGTATTTTGTTTTCTGTCTCTATCAATAAACATCATAGTGTTAACCCTTTCACTGACTGGAGAATGCATTTCCTTCTTTCATTGTACTCAAAACCTCGGGGTGATCAATGTTGTGCCTTTAGATGTTTTGTGTAAATAATTATTTTTGGCAACCTTTTTATATTTGATAGTAAATGTGTAGGAACAATGTTTGTCTTATGCATGAAAGGAGGGAATTCATTTCGTAAGATCTTTGTCGGAAATTTGGCAAGGAATCAACAAACATATCAAGTGTTGGCTTGCCCCTCTGTATGTGAAGATGGTGTATATTACCACCCATTCTGGTTTAATCCCGCTAGGGAAATATGCTCATACTCCTCCCGGGAAATATCAGCATTTTCTTTGCTTAATGCAAACATGGCGTGATGAGCTAAATGCATGCGCAACAAAACATTGAAAGGAGACTGCAGCTTTAACAAGCATCGTGACGCCATGATTGATTATTTTTTACTCCCTGACTCCAGCTACCAGCTAATTATGTGACAACTTTATTTTCTAGTACAGAAGCATTACTGTGAGCATGTCCACCTTGGTTGTGATTTAGTTGGTTCTCTCCCTGTCTCAAATTATCGACCAAAAATTGTCTGGGATTTTTATTTTATTTCCACCGTTCTCATTTGTAATATGATTGGTTGTTGAAAAGTCTGGTTCATTTTGATTGGCTGACAAATTACTGCATGCAGGCATTATACGTTGATGAAGTGTGTACTTTTTAGTTGATATGTATTGATATTCTGTTTCTTCTGCCTTTTTGTGCAAAATCATCGGACAGCATTGCTATTGTGAGATATTGATTTCAGGCTTGTGGGCATGTGTGTATATGTAGGGGATGTTGGAGGGTTGTAATGATGAACCTCCAGAGGAATCACAGCCTGGCAGTGACAATTGCCTCCCTTTGGTCAGGCCAGGATCTGCTAATGCAGGTTTACTGGTTAGTGATGGCAACAACTTACAGGTGAAATTATATCCTATCTGTCACAAGTATCATAGGGCAAGGGGCCTAACATGCCACAATTACCTCCCCTTGGTCGTACAAGGATCTGCTGGTTGTGAGTTTGAATCCACATGGTTATGCTCCTTGGTCTGTCAACACCAGCCTGTAATCCATCCGAATGTCGACAGATACTTGGGCCTCAACCAAAGCACATATTTCACACAAGGTAAACTCACACACTCACTTTTAATGATATATCCTGGCTACTAGGAAATCAGATCAACACATCTCACACAGTTCAATGTCTCAAGGGGCCCCGAATAGGTTATATTTCATGTCAAGCTGGAATTCTCAAGGGCCATATTAAAGTTAGAAATACACCTTTATCTCCTCTCAAGCAGACCTTTGACATGGGCAGGGTATTTATTTCAAACCTGTCAGGGAGGCATTGAGAGCAGAGAAAAATCTTCATCAAAACATGACTCATGCTGAGCAAATAGTCTCAAGGGGCCCTGATAGGGTGGTGGATTACATTCTCATAGCTATAGCTTGCACCATTCGTATCCATGGTAACTGTTCACAAGACACATTATTATATAAGCAAGGCAATAACACAGGATGGTGCCTTGTTTAAACATGATTGAGTGGAGGAACAAATCTAGGTCTTATTTCAAATCGCATTTGACTCAGACAATGTGGAGACTTGTGTCCTTAAAAAAAAACCATTTGACTGCCTTTATTTGTACCTTCTGTATAAAGGTACATAAACAATGAAGTTGTGGGGTATTAAGATTTAAAAATAAATAGTAAGAATATATGAAGTTGAAGTACCAATTATTGCAGATACATTTTAATCTTACATTCCTACTGAAAAGATATATAAAAAATAATAGCTGAGCGTATTTTCATATTATAAATATCACATTAGAAATGAAATTGTAATAATGAAGTCTTTGGTGAGACAATGAATAGGGCAATAACCTCTCTCTTATATAATGTCATTCTTTGAGCAACTGTTGAACCTAGTGGGTAAACAAAGCCTGACTGAACTGCCCTAATTTATGGCATGTTGCAAACTGATTTGTAGCCATACTTGTTTACAGATCACTCTGAATATTTCTTTACTTACACTTAAGTTACTTGTATTAACATCAAAGATATTCAGATATCGTTTATACACAGATTTACACTCCTTAAAAACATATTGCCGTCTCAGAAATTTCTTTTGTGAGGAGTTGGACCAGGTGGAAACAATTAAAAATTCTTCCAGATTTCAGCTTTACCTTGAGAATTTTGCACAACTATATAACTTTCTTAATGTTTCTACTGTTGAATTCTTTTTCAACATGTTATGTTTGAAATACATAATCTTTGGCAGAGTGGGAACTTGTTTCCAATTATTAATATTTTCCTTCACCTGCACATTGTAACTGGTAATTTATGTTTGGAGGTTCCAAAACTCCCCTGTCTCGTCTGCAGCAGCAGCAGAAGTAGTACTGGTATTATTTGAACCGTAATTATCAGAAATAATTATCATCAATAACACTGTTAGGTGATATGTGTCTTTACAATACCCAGCGTGGAAAAGTTATTTCAGCATCTGTCAGAAATACTGTCAAGGTCAGAAATACTTTCAAGGTCACTTTATCACTTCTAGTCAATATGTCAATTTATGACCGTTAAACACACATCTGCTTTCTCCAACTTTTCAAATCAATTTTTCTCCACTGTAAATGTGATTAGAAATTGTCCTGCTGAATATATTCAAGAGCCCAAAATCACAGTATAATAAAGTATGGATTAAGGCGTTGAATACGACATCTTGCATCCACTATACAAAGCAGCCAAGTCTCACAGCAAGTGTGGTGGCAGCCTGCAGCCATGATTGATGCTGGGACTCCAGTGGAGAATCCTGACAAGTCACATGTAGGACAGAGGGGACAGAAATTTGTACAAATTAATTGGAGCAGAGAGCAGCGCAGAAGACATTTAATAAAACTTGACGTCAATCAGGCTGCTGGCAACATTCCAGGTCCGATCTGACGGGGAGAGAGGACAAGGAGTTGGCGAAGAGATGCTTCAAACAGTCCCTGGAGGGCCCAATTGATTAGATGTGCTCATTATTTTCAGTTAATGTACCAGGTATTCAAGGAAATTCTAAACGTGCAGTCACTCGCTCACTCCTACTCTTGGTTCATTCTTCTGAGACCTGAGTGGAAGGTTGCTAATAGCAACACGGATCAATATTAACTCACTCATGCTCTGTCGTTGTGTGGATCGAGCACCTGCCTTGGGTACGGAAGGTGAGCTGGTTCAATCCCAGGCTGCATCATACTGAATGTTCGAAGAGATGGTACTTTTTGTTATCCTGCCTGGTACACGACATTAAAGGGAGACAACTAAGATTGGTATTTCAGTGGGCCGGCACAGTAGAACCAGCAATGTCGACTAACACAAACAACCACACTCAAACACACATTAATTCACGTTGTAAAAATGAAAACATCTTGAATGAGACATTTGACCCCAGTTTATGTCACTTTCTTTGTCATAGTATGATCATAGAGTCAAGAAAAAGTAATTATTCAATCAACATTATCAACAATTAACACTCCAAAAATATGTTGAATGTAGCTTCAATCAACTAGTTTATTAATATAATTACCTCCCATCTTGCCAAAAAGACATCTTTAAAATTCTTTCTATACAACCTTACACATATCTGTCAGATAAATGTGAGAATTGGCATGGGAAATTTAACTAAACAATGAGTCTGACTCAGGACATCCAGATGTTAGTTAATTCTTGTAACTAAAACAAAGCTACCTTAGTCTATCCTAGTGACCTACAACTGATTAACATTGGTTGATACTAGGCACCTAACAACTGATCCAAATTGATTGTTTTATCAGCATTCTAAAACTTTGTGAGTCAGTAATGAAGCATACTACATTGTTGACAAAAACGTCATGTTTATTGCATTGAGCGATGTTTCAGTGTAGATTTTTACACCGTTATCAAGCTAAAAGTGTAGACTTTCACACAGTTTTGATCCACTGTGGTTTACACTGGTCACAAAACAAATAACAGTAGTTCATACTAGTTACCTAAACACTGATCTGCATTAGTTCATGCCAGTCACCTTGCAGCTGATCCTCATAATTTTAAGCAAGTTATCTGCAACTGATCAACTAGTCACCCAACAACTGATCCACATTAGTTGATACTAGTCACTCAACAACTGATCCACATTAGTTATTACTATAGTGGCCCTTCAACAGATCTGTTGAATATTTCACCACCAAATATTTCACCAGCTTCAAGAATACATGAGACCTGAGTTATGACATTGAGCATGTACAGGTTTTATTGAAGAAGATGCTACAGAATGTACACACCCACACACACATCTCAAATATTTGGCTTTGCAGGTTTGACATTATCTTATTGCACACAATCTCAGTAGGCTGTATACATTCACACATGTAGTGTTCCCTTCTGAAACACATGTATAAACATTATCTCACCAGCTGCATCAGCGTGTGGAGGTTGACGATAACCCGAGGACCTGAATTACCATATTTCCTCTGTTAGAAGCTATCATACGTTCTGTCTTTAAATTAGAAGCCAAACCTCTCTTTTCAGATCTTTAAAACTGATATTTTGGTAATTACGAATGGCCTTTTGACATGCTGGCCTCTAATGGACGCCGTTAATGTAACTTATGTACAGATTCTAGTACCTTTTTTATAGTTGAGTCCCATCCTGGATTCAAACCCACACCCTTAGAGTCACCCTAATCACCAGCACACAAATTAATCTGTCTAACCCACTCAGTCACCGTTGCTTCCACAAAAGTGTTCCATGGGCGGATCCAAGGGAGGGGGGAAGGGGGTTTCAATGTATTCATGGCCAAATCGAATCGATGGTTTTCGTTAAATTGTCACGTACCTGGGCATCTTATAGAGGAAATACAGAAGGGCTAGTTTTTAAGTTTGACATTATAAGAAGCACAATCCCATGTATATTTGTTTTGGAGCCGCAAGTACAGAACTGTTTGTTTGAACTTGTGTAGATTTATTTGATATGGAGCGATAATATGCAGTGCTTCCTTCAGTGTATGTTGATAAGAAACAATGTTTTCATGGAGAGAGGAAAACATTGCAACAACCTGAAGTTATTCTTTCTTTGTGCAGTCTGACATTTAGAGGGTTAGGAAAAGTTGTTAGGGAAACAGCAGAAGTTGATCAGGAAGATTGTCTGCATTGCAAATTGTTGAGTTTACATTTATTGGCACACCTGGGTATGTTGCACGGAGACGTTGTGACTTGTACTGTCTAGCACTTCAGTTAAACTGGAAAGTCTGAAAATTACCGTAAAATTATAGCTCTTTATATGATGATAGTATTACTTTCAATTTTGAGAAATATCTTTATTGCATCACTTTAATAAACAAAAATCTTGGGAACCAAAGAAAAATCTTTTTGCCCGACAGAATTCAACATCTTGCACTGCAAGCACAAGCTGAGGGAATTAGAAGAGTTGATCCATCATTACAGGCCATGAGATGTATGACACATGAATCATTAAATGTATTTAAGTTTTCAAATCCAGCAAATAGCAATAGCAAAATGAAAATGTAATTAAAATTACTTCGCTGATATCTATTTTATGCTGTCAGTGTTAGTGATTAAAAAACACACACAAAAATTATGTTATTTCACCCGGTAGTTTGTAGAAATAGTATTCATGCTGAATTAAGCCATACCTAGAAATAGTATTCATTCTGAATTAAGCCGTATGTAGAAATAGTATTCACTCTGAATTAAGACATACGTAGAAATAGCATTCATTCTGAATTAAGACGTACGTAGAAATAGCATTCATTCTGAATTAAGACATACATAGAAATAATATTCATTCTGAATTAAGACGTACGTAGACATAGTATTCATTCTGAATTAAGACATACGTAGAAATAGTATTCATTCTGAATTAAGCCATACGTAGAAATAGTATTCATTCTGAATTAAGCTGTACGTAGAAATAGTATTCATTCTGAATTAAGCCTTACGTAGAAATAGTATTCATTCTGAATTAAGCCGTATGTAGAAATAGCATTCATTCTGAATTAAGACGTACGTAGACATAGTATTCATTCTGAATTAATACGTACGTAGAAATAGTATTCATTCTGAATTAAGACGTACGTAGAAAAAGTATTCATTCTGAATTAAGACGTACATAGATATAGTATTCATTTTGAATTAAGCCGTACGTAGAAATAGTATTCATTCTGAATTAAGCCGTACGTAGAAATAGTATTCATTCTGAATTAAGACATACGTAGAAATAGTATTCATTCTGAATTAAAGACATACAGAGTTGAGTGTTTACTACATAGTTTGAAGTGTCGTAAGCCGATATGAGTTTTGATTTGACATATCCAAATGCACAGTCATTAAGGAAAGAAAGAAGCCACCTTCTTGTACTTCAGAAATTCATTCAAGTTTGGCGGGTTATTGTGTGTTTTTCACCATATTTTTTTTTTGCGGGAAACACCATATATTTGTTGTCACTCCTTCAAATTATTTTATTATTTGAAACAAGACTTTGAACATTGTTATCATGCTATACTGCATATACAGCAGTTTTTATTTTCCAACATTTTCTGAACAAACACATCTAACTAGGGGCCTGCCCTGATTATATTATGGAGATCTGAGAACAGCAGAACAGGAACAATTTGAAACACAAGAGTACGGATATATTATCATATTGATCATTGGACTGTGGCTTTTAATGAGACAATCAACAGAAAGTGCACAGTTTCTTTTATATA
>VKKT01007754.1:55159-65275 GCA_008038995.1 Haliotis laevigata | reverse complement strand
GCAGTCATGCAGTTTTGATATCAAATATCGCCATATGATAATGCTGATGGCGTATGGCGTCTGGAATATGGGGATGAGTTAGACTATAACCGGAAACTACTGACAAACGTTAATGTGGAATGCATCGCACAGGACAGCGTGTCTCATGAATATCCCAGTCCACAATCAAATGTCCGAAAGTACCAACTAAACGTAACCTTGACAACCAAAAGACTGCTTCATTTGCATCTCGGTTGTGCTCATGTGACACTCTCAAACCTTCACAGCCACGAGACAATTACTTCAGTTCTATCATAACGTTTCTGTCTAGTGGAATTTTACCGGAGGATAACAAGGTGCGCCAGAAGACATCCTTGGCCAGTTCGGAGTACTTCCTACAAGATGTGTTATATCACGTGTCAACACATAAGGACAAAAGTCCTCGTCTCGAGGACCATCGGTGCAAATTACAGTTCCAGTGGCTCTGACAAATAGAAGACCCTTCAGGCGTTGTCTTATTAAAAAAAAGACTCCAAATCAAATTTCCGGCCGCACCAAAGCCCACCCGAACCACAACATCCTTTGGAACAACAACAGCATCCTAGCCGCCAACCGGTCCGATTCCAAGATAAAAAATCTCTTTGAGGCAATCAACATCAAAAGACTCAACTCGATAATCAACAGAGATCAAGGTTATTTCATCCCACCCGCTTACGATCAACTAATCAAGAATAACCCACCTTTCGTCCATCTGGCTTCAGTCATGTCTGTAATCACGACAGGCCTCATTATGCCAACATACTGTACATCAACCTCTTCAATTCTACAAACTCAAATACCCTTCATGTAAACATTTCTCCTTGCTGCATATGTTGTGTATCATTTGCTTAATAACGGTGTTAGGATCTACAACGAAACGTCTCACCCATTGCCATAAAGACGTTGCCTATCCATCATAAGTGTTCCCCTTGTAAATCTCGGTGTCGAATATAATGCCTAATGGAGTTCCCTGTTTTGGCTGCCTTTGCATGTGTTTGTGACGGGTGGGGCAGGGTAAACTCACCTTTTTGCGATGAACACCAGATAAAATCGTATCTACTTCTAGCAGATATGACCCATATATATATGGAAACTGTTCTGTTGTCTTTCGCCATTTTTGTCCTATAAGCAAACACTTTGTGTCAATACGTATTTGCAGTGATCCATCTATGTTTTTACTTTCATTCCCCGTGGAATCTCTCAGTATGAAGTAAACTGTGTTACGACTGCGGTGTTGCCATCAACATTTCACGGTCTATATTTTGTACCTGGATAATAGCAGTGTGGTACATAATTATTATTTTCATAATGCACACACCGTGTTAGGTTTACACGATTCATTCTCGTGGGTGCACCATTTCGACTGACATGTATGGCAGAACAATGTTACTAAGGATACGCCAGATGCCATGGAAGAAAATCTTAAGAGCGTCATGCGCAATAAAATGGATCTTGAGAAGCTTATTTTATTGCAAAATATAACCCAATCTTGCTGTGCTCTGCTGTGCTATTGCAGGGTAGTCACCATAGCAGTATACACAATACTACCTGATCTGTTTGATTGGCATTTGGCATTTCTTACAATAATACCTGTTCAACAAAATCACAATAGAAAACATAATGAAAACAGTAGTATATCAAATTGAACATGCAGAGTTCTCATCTTTTTCAGACAGAGTCAGTGACGATGCTGAAGGATTTTCTGATTGTAATAATAATTGGTGAGTTATGTGTTGTTCATAAATATATACAGGGGTTATCGTGTTGATTGATTGATGGTTTGTTGGTGGTTTGGTTGATATGCTGATTAAATGCTAAGATCGCGCCAACAGTTTGAACACCGTGAATATTTCTCGGTTTCAGCAATCGAAGTAAAGGGTGAGGCGTGTCCCTTGGGTACATATGGTGAAACCTGTAACAAAAACTGCAGCACTAACTGTGCCCCCTCGGCTGACAAGAAAGTCTACTGTCACAAACTTACTGGAAAATGTTCGGAAGGATGCAACAGAGGCTGGCACGGGGACCCGTGTAATCTGGGCTGTAGCAGGAACTGCTTCAACGATGTCTGTAACGTACAAACTGGAACTTGCATACAATGTAAAGCGAACTATTCGGGGGATTATTGTGAGACGTACAAAGGTATGTAGACTGAAGTACATGTATTTTTGTGTGTGGCTTTATTGATAATATGTGCATTATTATTTGATCACCAAATGGTGTCTGGCATATGAAGCCACTCTACAGTAATTACTGTACGTCACATGTGTCTAGTCATATGAACGAGGTATATTCACTTCTATGCAGTGCTACTTTGTAACCTCGAGACAATCGAGTTAGTAAACAGCCTATTTAACAATGGCGTTACTGTTACGTCACGACCCCAAAGTTGAACCTTATGCAGTAGATTCAAAACCGGCAACAACCAACAAAGCGATGTGATATCATTAACAATTATATTCTAAAATTAACTACGTTTACAAGTTATTTCAAAGGTATTAACATAGCAGGACAAAGGCAAACTTCAGAGGCAGTCTAGTACAAACAACTATGTTTGTGGCAGTAAGGATAGTAATATTCCCTTCTCTGTAGGAACGGTCCAAAATATGACATATATACAAGGTAATAAGGCAATATAGACAGAGATAGTAATATTCACCTTATTATATTAATTTACAGAAAGCGGTTCAAACAAATGTTCACAGCAGACGACACATGGGATTGACTCAACAACACTGGCTGCGATACTTATACCAGTTATCATAATCAGCATCAGCATCATCACTCTAATTGTGAACATACAAAGAATAAGGTATGAATATACTTCACATGGTCATCTAAAATGTCGTCGTCATCAGCATTATCAGCAGCAGCAGCAGCAGCAGCAGCAGTAGTAGCAACAGCATCATCCCCATCACCCTGATTATGTACAAGCGTTGAAGAACGTAAGAATACATCACTTCACCATGTTCATCCAAGAAGTTGTTTCCCAATGAAAAGATGATTAGTTCTCCTGCTTAAACCTAGCGTAAGAGTGACCACACTGTGTGTGTTATATCCCCAGGTTGATACCATACACCCTGGCTTTAAGTGTTTGCACACTCTGTGTGTGTGTGTGTCCTATATCTCCAGCTTGATACCATACACTCTGACTTTAAGTGCATGTGTGTGCGTGGTTTTTTGTTTGTTTGGTTTTTGGGTTTTTTTGTTGTTTTTTTTGGTGATGGTGGGGGGTTATTTCATTATTTTTATCATTCCATTTCAAGTCTCAGATGAAATACATATGACATAAAAGACAATACATATATAACATGAATGGTGTTTTGTAAGATTATGACAAATATATAGATACCTAGGATATCATTAAAGTTTATGTAGAGGGCATATAAAATATAAAATTAGGGATAAGGGAGGGATAAGGTTGAATAATGTGATTGTAGTGAGTGGGGTCTGGAAATATCAGCTGATATTTAGGTACAGTTCAATGCTTAGCACCTAGTAAGGTATATAAATGTTTCCACTTCCTTATAAAGGGATCTAAGCTATTGTTTTGCCTAGCTATATATTTTGGACATGTGGCTTTTAATAACTTAAGAAATCCCTCAAAGGAAAGTGCTTGTTGTTTTGTACTTGAAACATAAATGAATCTATTGGCAAGAGGTATAATATGATTTAGTATTTTATTGTTTGAGCACACTTCAATTTTGAAAATGTGACGCTACACTGGAGGTGTGTATTTAGAAATTGTTCTACATTCTCCCAAAGGGTTTTAACTAAATCACAGTAAAGGAATACATGCAATAGGTATGTTTACAAAACGTATAAGTATCATTATCAACTAGCTTCATCCTCCATAGTTCTTTCTTTGTATAGATTATTCTGTAAATAAATCTGTACTGCAAATCTAACAGCTTACAATCAATTGTACATTTCCTGTAATATCTGAATACATCACTCCACATTATATCATGCTGAAAGACAGTGTTCCAATACTCTAGTACCTTAGGGGTATTGTTGTTTTTAATCAAATTATCATAGAATTGCCTTGAACCTTTAATATTTGAGATCGTATCTCGGTAAACTCATTAAAGCAGAGAGTTCTGTTTCCTACAAGTTGTCTCCAGTTCACTGGAATGTTATGTAACAAATGATGATTCCTCTTATTTTATTTTATATTTTTTTCAAAACTGAGAAATCCATTTTCATTACAAATATCGCTGACATAATGTATACCGCAATTAAATCAATTTCTTATCATGTATGAAGATTTACAGAAATGGTTTAACCAAAGTGGCTGAGCCAAGATTTGGTCTAAGTCGTAGCTGTCAAAGGTGTTTGTTGTATTATAAAATATTCTCCAAGTAGATTAAACATCTCTCCAGTAAGGATTATCATTGTCAGAGAAGCAATAAACAGCATTAGAACCTAGAAAGTACAGATGACTTAAGGGTATTAGACCTTTTAATGTTATCATTTCTATTATCCCACATGAATCTATAGATTATTTTATTGAGTTCGTCTTTAAGTGTGTGCACACTGTGGGGGTCATATCTACAGCTTGATATCATACACCCTGTCTTTAAGTGTGTGCACACTGTGGGTGTCATATTTACAGCTTGATATCATACACCCTGTCTTTAAGTGTGTGCACACTGTGTGTGTCATATCTACAGCTTGATATCATACACCCTGTCTTTAAATGTGTGCACAGTGTGTGTGTCATATCTACAGCTTGATATCATACACCCTGGCTTTAGGTGTGTGCACACTGTGTGTGTTATATCTACAGCTCGAGACCAAACAACCTAGCTTTAGGTGTGTGCACATTGTGTGTGTATTTCATCTCTCCAGCTTGATAACATAGACCATGTACCATACATCCTGGCTAAAGTGTGTTTTATCTCCTGTTTGATACCATAAACACTGGTTAGAAGTGTGTGTACCCCGGGTGTGGTATATCTCCACCTTGATACCATACACACTGGCTAGACTTTCTTATGGTGTAGATCGATGCTCATGGTGTGTTCCAGAAGCGATCAGTAACAGACAGCCTATAAACCTAGAACATCGGTGAATGCGAACTTACAAATGAACAAACAAACCTGACACTTGGCTTCTCAGTTAGTACTGATTGCTGTCCTCTTTTGCAGATCTAAGTGTCGTCAAGGAGGACTGAATCGGGGTAAGATATTAACAACACTTTACTGGCATCGCTTTGGGCCTTTTTACTTATAAGAAAGGTTTAAACTGTTCGGGGTTCAAACTTAAAAACAACACACTTATGTACAATTGTGATGTCCCCGTGTATTAACTGATCACCTCCTTATTGCTTCGTGATTTAATAACTCACCTGTCCTGAAGCTCATGTCGTCACAGATAATGTATCAGTTCACATGCGATTTTTTGTTAATTAACATTAATCGAAAAAGAAAAAGGTTTATAGATTGCCTCTTCTTTATTGCAAGATACGTGCTATTCCGGTGGCGATGCCTCTACCGTTATCAAACAGTGGTTCACATTATGCACAACGAAATTTGAATTTATACAGGTGAAGAAGTTGGTGTACAGTGTGATAACATTACTGATCGTTGTTGGTATTACAGATAAGAGTTGCGAAGCCGATGCTTGTCTTAAGAGGCGACTAACAGGTGGTCGTTTCCCAATTGGGTAGATCGATGTTCATGCTGCTGATCACTGGATTGTCTGGTCCAGATTCGATTATTTACAGACCGCCACCATGTAGCTGTAATGTTTTCCGCGTAAAACTAAACTCACTCACGCACTCACCCATTCAGTTATGAAGACAGATGGACATAGCATAGAGAAGGGTTTTTCTTGATTGGTCTTGATTAGATGATGGTTTGCCATAGGGATGTAATAACCTTGATCTGTTGAGACTTTCTTATTCTCTTTTTTTTTTTGTAAAAGACATTTTTCAGTCAATACCATATGTGCCCTCTTAACTATAAATCGTGGCTGTCATCAACAAAAACAACAGCACCATTTTCTAAGATCTCCCCCATCTGCATAGGGGACGATCCTCCCACATGAAGTTGACTCTCTATTGGTTGAACCTGAACTGATTCATCTCAAATCGCCCACTGATACCTGTAGAGGTTTCAAGGTGGAGGTGACGGAGAGCTTAAATCGGTTTATAGAATTTAACGACTTTGAGAAATAGATTTTCAAGGGAAAACTGAAATAGAGACATGATTCCATATCTCAACGTTGTTTAAAATATGGCCCTGAAGTTGTTTTCATCCACGTTTCTCAGACATACTTTCTCATTTTCAGACTCGGGTGATGAGGTCGAAAGCGAAAGGCTTACCCCTGCAGAATGTAGCAACACAGCTGGAGGTAAGCTTTTATTAGCTCACCTGACTCTGAAATCACTATTTCTATCAGTATCGCAAACACGGAAAAAGCAAGTTTTTAATTCAAATCTTCAATCATCTAATAAAGTAGTATTCTGACCATGTTGGTACTCCAGCTCTAAGCAACACTCCAGGTTTCATGTGTGTCATCATATCAGTGTAGAACATATGTTACAAAGCAAATTACGTGTTTTTTCTGGTTTGTTTACCGACCATGTCGCATGGCAGGTGTACTCCTTTCTGTTACAGATGATACTCGTCACCAGACTCCGGACACTGACCTCATTGTAGCCTGCAACAAGGGGAATCTACAGGCAGTCCATAATATCCTGAATCGAAAGCTGGATGACATCAACAGGAAAGGACAAAATGGCCTTACGCCACTGATGTGGGCAGCAAGGAAGGGGCACAGAGACGCCGTTGACTTGCTTGTCGGAAATGGAGCTGATGTGAAACTTGAGGATGATGTCGGCAACGACATCCTTCAGTGGGCATGTTATGGAGGGCATGTGGCAATGGTGAAATATGTCATCTCGAAGAAGATGGTGGACGTCAAGAGAAAAGGGCGGGATGGGAGAACTCCACTCATGTGGTCAGCTCGGCAGGGGAAACTAGCCATGTTTAATTTACTTGTAAGTGCTACAGGGGGACTTCCAGCAGAAGTGGACAGAGATGGAAACAGCATCCTTCATCTCGCCTGTAAGGGTGGGAGTGTGAAGATTGTAGAGTACATTCTCTCTCAAGGTGTTGACATCGATAAGAGGGGAGAATCCCGGAGGACACCATTGATGGTGTCAGCATACAACGGACATAGAGAGATACTTGACCTACTTGAGAGTCGAGGTACTGATGTGACACTACCTGATGAGTCTGGTGACAACGTCCTCCATGTTGCCTGCCTTGGTGGACATGTGGACAATGTTAGCCACGTCCTCAGCCGTGTGGACATAAACAGTCTCGGTCAGTGTAGTAGGACACCGCTGATGATGGCAGCCAGGATTGGGAATAAAGAAATATTTGACTTACTAGTGAGTCAAGGAGCTGATGCAACACCAGTGGATGATGACAGTAACACCATCCTTCATCTTGCCTCTAAGGGAGGGAATCTTGCTATAGTGAAATATGCACTCGGGGTGAAGAATGTGGACATCAACGCCAGGAACAAGCGTCATGAAACAGCGACCATGCGTGCAGCAACAGGAAGTGACGTGTGCAACCTACTTGTGTCACATGGTGGACTCATGCAGTAACTGAAAAAAGGACCGGTTAATTCTCCAGCTGAAAATACGCGCAAGATAGAATTGTTCCACTCCTTATCTGATATGTTGTGAGCCTTGTATTCCTCCTCATCACACTTAGGATGCAGGTCAAATGACGATAAGCAAAAACCTTCCCACGAGCTGCACACATTAATGATCGGAACATTCTGCATTTACTAACAGCTGCACCTGATTCGTGTCCATGACAGTAACACATTCTGCTTATACATTGGAAAGACATCCACCTCCCTCTCCTCAGATCAGAAATGTAAAAAGAGGAAGTTTATCTGTATATGTCATAGTTGTTGGACACGTCCGGTTTTTTCTGCGCAAGAATAATACTGAATATCAATGAATCAACTTGGAAAGGAAAAATTGGATGCTATATTTTATATACTCTGGGCCTGTATGGACCTACAGTGTGGACTTCAAAGCAGATAATGGACACCTTTTTTCATGATATAAGCAGCGTCCTCTAGATGAACTGAAATACTGGGGGTTGCACAGAATTCAAATATTCAGAGCGTACATATGTACCCGTAGAACGCCATTCTTATTCTGTTATCGGGCTGAAGTATAATTCATTATTTACTCACCGACTTCTGGAATGCCTATCTGGCAAATGAAATATTTTTAGTGGCACAAAGCATAAAGACATAATACGGATTCAAAATCTGGAAGCACCCTTTATTCAGGGGTGTAGGGGGGCAGTTAGGGATGTAAATTTGAATTTCCTAGAAATGAGAAGTGTGAATATACAAGGAGGCCAGCTGGGTAGGAACAGATAGGTCCAGATGACAGAGAACGGAGAATGACTGGTAGGTTCTGTTTTGAAAATCAACCCGAGCATTTTGGCAATTACCTTCTGTTCCTGTGAAGGTGACCGAGATGATCAGACATTATTTGCTCTAGATGCATCTGATATGTAGGAAACACCGTCTTGGGTGGGTAGGAGTTTCAGGACGTCAGACTGAATAAGATCTAGCAAGGTGTTACAAATGCACAGATGCTGCTGTCCTCTCTGTGCCAGCCGGCGTCGGGAACCACACAAGCTGACAGAATTGCTGGACAATAATACCGATATAGAGGCAGGGCAGAGGATCTACTGCAAGATTTCCACTGCTGTCATGTACCTTGCTTTAATATTGAATGTGAGATGGACAAATCCGGGTTGTCCGCCACACCAATGCTTGTTTGTTTCTAGATGGTCCGTTACCGAAGATGCTGAAAGCAGATTGCATTAGCTATATTTATGTGTCTGTCAAACCACTGTGTAATGTCTAATTAGCTGTCGAACTGACTGCAAACAGACGTTTTGTTTACATCGATGCTAAATATGAACAACAGGCTCGTGCTTCCAGCCAGTTAATACATTGGAGGACATTCCCACTTCTTGCACAGATAGTATGAAAGCTGAACGAATAGTTTGTGGCACCTGTCTCCCTCATACCATAACGATCCTTAAAGACTATTATTATCATTGTGTTCTTAATTGATTGTCTTAATTAATTGATTGTAATAGTCTTGTTATTACATGGTCCTTCGGCGACAGGATGTTATAAATGTAATTAAGGTTCACATTAATGTATAATTTGTCTCATGGCGATATCTCTGAAATATTGCCGATGTGATGGTACATTTTCACTCAGTCACACGATACACCACCTACGCCCCTAGATAAGACCGCCCACTAAATGACCACTCCTTTCATATTGGCTGATGATGTTGTGAATTATTTCACTGAATCATAATACCGACCTTGTACTCCTGTCAGGCACATGCTTTCAATTCGCAATGATCATAAAAAATATACCAGGCCAACCTCCTACTTTCAACACTAGGGCCAATCCCAATATTGCAGTCTAACATACATGCACAACCTTTTTTTCTTCACATGCATGTATGCAATTCATACAGGTTGCACGTCAGTTGTTTTTTTTCTGTTTTTTCCACCATGCATGGAAAACATTACACGGTCAATCCTAAAATATATGTCATTCAGGAACCAACCATGGGCTAAAACAGATAGCCCTCACCTACTCCTTGCTACTGTAGGTAACCTGGTTTCATCACTTTGTTATGTTTATACTTATGCTGTGAGGTATGTGCTTTATTAGGATATGTGTGTCAGAACAAATAAAACTTCATATAGCAATGCTTTACACAGGTTTACAAGTTTCCGAATTCTGTTTAGTTAGTTGCTGATATTTTTTTACTAAAAGAAAATTATGGTTCTGGCCCAAGTTTCATTGTACTTTCTTCCCACGCGTCTGCAGCACAGCTGGTCCATCCCATCGAGCCCTTTCACGTTACTCATTGTCACTGACAATTTAGCCAACATGTTGGGCTTTAAGGAGAACGAAACATGTACATTATGTTTGTTCTGATTGATTAAACGTTTCGACATGCATGGTGTTGTATGTAATGTCTGACCTGCCACTGTGCTGCTCCATCCCACTACAGATACA
>VKKT01007739.1:58541-69712 GCA_008038995.1 Haliotis laevigata | reverse complement strand
CAAGTACCATATTTTAACGTCTTTTGGTATGACGCGGCCGGGGATCGAACCCGTGACCTTCCACTACACTACACTACACCACGGAGGCGGTCATAATGACAATGTGATTGAAAGGTCACGTTTTACAATATTTTTTTAAATTTAACATTAATATCTCTCTTTGAATGTTGTTCATTCTAATGGGAAGTGAAGTACAATCTCACAAATTTTGCCACAGTAACAAGAAGCAGAATCTTTCATGTTGAAACGATACAGATTATAATTTAGCTGACTAGCTACAACGCATATTCTTCAGATAATCCCGATGACTATTTGTTCATGGATCCTGACCGTGCCGACTGAATTATTTAAATTGCATAATACAGACACTGAAACAGTAGTAACTGAAGCTAATGACACGTTCGCTACAGCATGTCACTCGGTGCACTTCGCGTTTCACGAAGATGAGTACAAGGGGAACGGTTTTACAAATCGGATTAAGCGTCATGTGCCAAGATTTATCAATAACACCCCGCGGTGAACATGAACTCTCCCGCCATATAGTCTGCAGAACACGTGCAAGCAGACGATAACTACCGACGGCGCAGACGACAGCTTTAGACGACTGCTAATCTTTACGCCAAGTGTGACATACGTTCGGCCGACTTATATCAGAGGCCCGGCCATCTTTTGTGTGTATGTCTGTAGCTTGGACCGGGCTGGTTGCCTCTGTTCCCACAAGGGAAAATGGGTGACACAAGCCGTGTCAAGAACGCTTACGTCAACGTCAACAACGACCCATTCTCCTCATCTTCTGTAATGACCGCCGCAAATTACCTGTCTTAAGTCACAAACGTCCTCTCAGTCTGTCCATCGGTAGATCCTCTGTAAGAAAGACCGTGAACATGTGGATGTAAGATATTAATCTAAGTAAACATTCGGTGACCAGTTGGTTGAGGCGCGATACCATCGCCACCTCATTACAGAGTAAATTGAGTTCTGATCCAAGGGTGTGAGAACCACCGTGACCGTGACCCTGACGCATGACCCAAGGGCAGAAGTCAAGGCTAAGTGGTTCCGAGGCAGCTGAGGCGTCAAAAAACTAATGCCCGTGAAAGTGAAACTCGTTACTAGAGGTATCGATTAAACATGCACTATAATTACGAGAATCATTTTGATGACATGTTGCGGCTCTCCTACTGAGGCAGACAAACAGATGTAAACTGGCCAATCTCGCGAGCAGGTAATTACTGTGCCTGGCGTGGATCTGTTGACGTGCGCGCGCCGTATGTCCTGGATATGTTTGTCTCGCAGCACCACCTGGGGATGGGGTTAATACAGGTACTCCACATGCCGTAACCTAACAATTGACTTAATTCCCTCGGAACTAAACAGGAAACCACTGCAATACAACCTATCATTTGTCAACAAGTAATTAAGGTAAATCTACCGGTATTAAGGGACAAATGTGTGTCGCATTTAACCTACCTTTCAGAAGGTCACAGTAATTGCCTGACCGATGGAATGTTCTATTCTCATGTATTTGTAATGTAATTTTCTTTCAAATGAACACTTTTTCCAAGTGGTGTTTCATTAATGTCATGTAAATGTCAAAGTGAAAATGGATAAACCAGAAAAAGGATAAACTATTAAGAACAAGTTTATGAGAAGCGTGAAGTCCCTGAATCTAAATAGTTACAAACAGGCAACAGTCAGCAATATGTCATGCACGCCTGTCGGGAATTAAAGATCGGAGTAAGATATGATGGTGATGATGATGAGGAGGATGGTGATGATGACGGCGATGATGATGATGATGATGATGATGATGATGATGTGATGGCAATGATGATGATGATGGTGTGATGACGACGACGATGATGATAATGGTGGTGACTATGAGAAGGATGATGGTGATGATGGTGATGATGATGATGATGATGATGATGATGATGATGATGACGATGACGATGACGACGGCGATGATGATGATGATGGTAATAGCAATGATGATGATGGTGGTGGTGATGACGATGATAATGAGTTTGAAGTAAACTGCCCGAGTAACGAAAGTACACACCAATATTTGATGGTGCCTAAAAATATAACAAGCAACAAATGCAATATTGACAAACTTTATGAATAACGACTTCTTTTATTTCGTTTCGATACAGGCTCTTGTACCGATGTCTAGAAGGAACTTAACAACGTACAAGAATCTGCATCGAAACGGCGCACTCACAAAATAAAGGAAGTCGGTATCCATAAAGTTTGTCAATGTTGTACTTCCCAACTTCTAAAAGGCGACTCAAAGAAAACAAGAAATGTTTATTCGATGGTAATGTATCTCATACGGGTGCCACTGTTTTCAATCTATGAACGTTTTGATACCGTTTGTAACATGTTGTTCAAATCCAAGTTTCAAAAGCATACTTCTATTTTCCCTTCACTTTTAAAGTTTAAAAGTAATGAAATATCATTCGGGAAGATTTGATATAAGGACAATGACAGACCAAACCGGTATATGTTTGACTATTTTCAGTAAAGATTAACATAAAGATTGATAACAGCAAAAACCCGTATAGCTATATGGAATATCAAAGCTGTGGCTTTGGAAGCTTAAAAGTGGTAACATAAGTTACATAAAGAAAAGTTGCTTCGAAAAAAATAAATTAAACGACTGTTCACTAGCGGGAAAGAGACTAACTGTGTTAAGAAAGTGATCATCTGTCTCAAAACAGACTTATGAAAGTCAAGAGTTTTTGTTTTGTTTTGGCCTTCGAGTCCGGGATTTGATATTTTCTTCTCTCATAGTATATCTCATATAAATGTTCCTTTCTTTTTTTGCACTTTATTAGACGACATTAGGACACATACTTATCAACATAAGAAT
The DNA here is from genome assembly GCA_008038995.1 of Haliotis laevigata. Taxonomy (NCBI): domain Eukaryota; kingdom Metazoa; phylum Mollusca; class Gastropoda; order Lepetellida; family Haliotidae; genus Haliotis; species Haliotis laevigata. The sequence goes on along the minus strand of VKKT01007739.1, from coordinate 66,840 downwards.
ATGTATTTCAAGAAATATATTGAATACTATTTTCCTTTCCAACTAATTCTTGTCAACTTAAATATGTAAACATGTTGACTTGTGCATTGTTGTGTGTGACATTGCTGATTAACGTGAAATAATCAACCTCTTTACGTAATTAATGTTTTTTGTGAAAGGCGAGCAAAATGGTAATCGTGCGTTTTACTAATGACAATGCTTTGTTATTTCAGATTTATCTATTATTATCATCTAATAAGCTCTCGGGCAAAGGAAAATCCATGTTTGGTGGTTGCTGAAAATGAGTGAGTTAGGTTTTACCCCGCTTTTAGCAGTATTCCAGCAATATCACGGCGGGGGACATCAGAAATGGGCTTCAAACATTGTACCCATGTGCTAAAAATGAAACAAACAAGATATGGTCGTTTTATGTAGCTGTTCTTGATACGGGCATCATAGCTGTGTTTTTGACCTACTGCATGATTTAAAGCCATCAACAAGATCTAAATCATCGCTAGGAAACACGCTGTACCTTACTGGTGGAATAAACCAAACTCATACTGAATTTTAATTTAATGTTGAGTTTTGATGCATTTGTAAATATGGTGACTATTAATGAATTGACAGTTTACGTCATAGGTTTAGATCGAGGTGAGATGAAATGAACTCAATTATTGTACTTACATAGCGTGGTGTGTGTGTATGTATGTGTGTGTGTGTGTGTGTGTGCGCGCGCGCGCGAGCGAGCGCAAGGCAGTGTAACAAAATGTGAGCTGAATGTAAAGTTCAAAGTCTGCAAGTGCATCAACACATCATCCTATTGGCGGCTGAATTTCTGCAAGGAAAGCTACTATTTCAGCTGACCAGGTTGGAACACAGCTATTTATGATAGCAGTCATAGAATATTTACAAGTCACGCGAGTGTTTCAGTGAGAGGAACCATAAAGCGTTTTACGTGATACTTCGGTGGCGTTGCTATTTTGTTTTATTTACCACTTCTGAATAAATATTTCACAGCAAACATACAGAGAAATGTGAAAGTAATTACTAAAAAAGCAACAACAAAACCAACAACAAAAACCCCAATAATTAAAGAACAAAACTAAATTACATTTCTAACCATTGGCGTCAACTGATTATAGAAGTTGCTAAAACATTTAACGTTTAAATTATTTCATCCTGCTTTAAAACAATACAACTAATCACACGCTGACATATATAACACAAGGAGATATAGATCAGTGATCTCTGACATAGCCTGGGGGGTACACTGCCATCTGTCCGTACCCTCCTGTCTCTTGATGCTTACAGCTATGTCCCCGAAACTGATTTGTTGGCACAGATAGCACCCCTGGCAACTTTGCAGGCCGTTGTTGAATGTTGCAAAACTAAAACTAATTAGCGAATATATAATACTGAATGGAGGTATGTCATCAGTATTTGTAGACGGAAATTAGAATGTATTGTAACCTTACGCTTTTGATTTAAGATAATGTGTTCACCTGATGGAAGCTTCTTTTTCTTTGCTGACAATGAGTGTTTAGCAAGCAATTCCTATCTTGTTCTTGCCAGGTGAGCTAAGATGATGACAAAGACAGTTTCTGCTTTATGCCTGCTTCTCCTTTTAGTCCTTCTGTATTTTTCCTTTTGTCTTTACTTTCGTCAAATGCCTGCTTTAAATTATCCCTTGTCTTGAACACATTGCGGATCACAGCCCTGTCCACCTGACACCCCCTCCCCCACCTGCTTCCCTCCATCACCCCCATAGCCACTTTTGAACACTCATGTACCTCACCCTGTTCTAAACTAACAACACAAATACTTGAATTTATAACTCCAAATAAGTCACTGACATACGTTTCATACATGGAAATCAAATAAATGTGAAAAATTTCTAATTTCCTAATCACTCTCCTGCATCCAAATATTAACTGTCTTTGCCAGTTGAGCTAAATGGTCGTTATACACGTTTACGTACATGACCAACTCAGCTCCACATATGCGTTGTAAAACAATACAAAAGAATTGACTGTATTAAAAAGTACTTTGTATAAAATTGCATGTAATAATGCAATCAAACCTGTGGTTCCATCACTTTCGGCACACAGTGAATGAAAATAATTCTGTCAGCATGAACGCTAGTTCAGAATGTGATTTTATAAATAGGCATGGGCAGTCTCATCAATGGACAATTCCTTTTTAAAAAATACTTGTCCTGTTTCCATCGCGGAGGTCAGAAAATGAAAAAAAGTCCCATCAACGCATGTGAGTACGGTTGTCAGAGAGTACAGTTTGCACTATTTCAGTAATATCAGGGCTGACTAAATGGAACTTATGTCATATCCATGACTGTTTAACTCGACAACCCTACTTTTAACAGATAATTTAACAAAAGTACATGCTTTCATTTATTTTGCCATTTTGACCACTTTCGCTATGGTTTTGAAAAGAATATGCATTAAAAATAAACTTTAAGTAATAACGGTTTATATTTATCACAAGTGCATAAGTTCAAATATTAAAAATCTGTCACTCACAACTTTTTATCTAAAAATACAATATTAATATTTGAGTCAATAAAAAGTGTAAAAACACCATTCCCAAAAAGTAATGAAATTGATTGCCTCGGGAGCTGTTCTACAAATCCCGCCAAGTTTCTCACTATGTGCTGTTAAACGCACTGTTCTCAAGTTGTCAAACAGTTTTTGTGGTATGAATTTCTAAAGCTCAATTATGACTTGCTCTAAAGGTAGTCGTTATTTTTCTCTCTTGTTCCGATACAAATAATTCGATATTAACCGTCTACTGATTGATATTTAGATCTGACGTGGGACATTTTTGACGCTCGGCCACCCAGGCTCAAATTTGCCTGACTATGAATATTGGTTATAATTAATGCCAATTTTCGAATGATATGTACAGACTTTATCAATATTGTCTAGTTATTCCGTGGCAGAAGTATCGCTGTTCTCACGGGGGAGGTGTTCTAGGATCATGTTGCCTCCCAGAAGGCACCGGGGAGCGCCCATTGTGCAGGTTTGTTTGCAGCCTCGGGGAGAAGCAATTATCTGCGATTGACAGGTATTATGATACGAGTTTTAAAAGGCGCGTTGGCGCATCAGATCAAGAGACCGTGAAGAAGTCAGAATTGAGAGGTGCATCACGGGATACTATTGTTCCGGTCATTAGGAGGCTTCGTATGAGAAGATAAGAGCAGTCTCAGACTGATTCCCCCTCAGAACACTGCTAGAGGTCCCACAGAACACATCTTGATCATGTCTTCTGCTAAGGTTGTTGCTCAGTCGGTCGACAGGTTCGAATCCAGTGAGGATAGATCTGGTGATCTCTCTGACTCGATAGACGTGGAGTTTGATGATACAGATATGAAAACGGAAAAGACCGACAGATCGGTGTACGATCAGAATATTACTTTGGAGATGTTGGAAGCGAGGGCGGAGGATTTGACGTCAAGGATGTCGAATAACGTAAACAGTTCGAAGTCACGTGTTCCTGAGGAACTCCGTCTCCGTATCAACAGCCGGGAACGTGAGCGGATGCACGACCTCAACTCCGCATTAGACAGTCTGCGTCAAGTGATGCCTTACTCACATGGTCCCACGGTGAAGAAGTTGTCGAAGATGTCGACGTTGTTGCTTGCAAGGAACTACATCGTGATGCTGACGCGTTCACTGGAAGAGATGAGAAAACTCGTTCAAGACCTGTCTCTGCAGAGAAGTACCCCAGCCCTCGGGATTCCACCTCACTTCACCCCCACGGTGGACCCTGCCCGGCACGTGTTACCATCGCCCTACCACCACCCACACCTCACCCTGCCTACAGCAGCCTTCCAGGCCCCGGGGGCCCCAGGATTCCCCTGTGCGTGTCCCGAGTGTCAAGTGAAGCCTCACCCCCATCAACAGCCCCACCGTCAGACCAAGGAGGGTTGGAAGTCGTGAGACTGGATTACGTTCATTTGACAATATTTCAACCTGACTCAAATGTCCTAAAGTGATGACGTTAACAGCCCCAAAGGACGTTATTTACGACCTGTGAAGGAGCACCTCTCGAGTCGTTCAGAGTACCTTGTGCTGTTCGATGAGCCACTGGCGTCGTAAACGTCGACGTTCACGTCACGTAATGAACACTATAAACTGTATAAGTTTTAAACTAGTGTCCAGATCGACCACCTCTCTATGACGTTAAAGAGGAAATGTATTCCATGATGTTCTGCCATTTGTGAATGTATATATTGGTATGTATTTTGTGCCTGATTGTTAAATTTTATTGTTATTTGATACTGTGATGAATAAACAGTATGTTTGTTAAATTCGTACTTTTTATATTTCTTCTTTATCAATCATAGTGGAAATGTTATTCCAATTCCATGACTGTCGACTCCGTGTTGATCGTCATCATTCGCACCCATACAGGACTTGCACGAGAGAACAAATATGTTCATTTATGTGGAAACGTTGTTATTCTGACTGAAGGGATATGTGTGTGACCAAACTGTCTGATCCAGCCGAGTGTAGGATTCTTGAGAGGCATATAGAAGTTGGTGAATATGTAAGCTGAGTATATGGATGAAAACTTCTTTATTGTATAACACGACCTGTCTGGGCTACTTCTTCGGGTGATTCAAGACAGATGTAGAAAACATATTATGTATACCAGTTTACAGGAAGCCAGAGATGTACATCTAAATACAATCCACCAATTGTTAAAACAATGATAACTGGGATATGGTAAAGCCAGTTGACACAATCAATTAGGATTGTGTAAATCTGGTATATATAATATGTTTTCTGCACCTGTCTTTAATCACCTGAAGGAGGGACAAGATGTAGCCCAGAACAGTAAAGCAGATGTAGTTCTCCATATACTTGCTTGATCCAGTCGAGTGTACTTTCCCTTTTAGCTTTAAAGTTGATAAGTTTTGTTGAATGCACCACACGGATTTAAAGAACAATTTTCATTTCGGAAGGCATTGAAACACACTTGAGTTGTTATTCATAGATGTCGTTAATATTTTATTGACATTTTCCATAACCCTGTCGACTCACAATTAATATCATTTATAAAATGACCTTATCAAATAAGTGGAAATTGTGACCTTTCAAGAAGAAGGCCATTCAAGCAGCGCATTACTCTTCTTAATTCATTTTAGTATAAACAATACTTATTCTAAAGATAGATAGATAATGATTTTGTTTTCAATTTTGTTTTTATTTAAACTCTGATCTTTTGTCTTTATCATACTAATAAATGACATAAATCTGTGGGATTCCCTTTTAGTTGTGTCACATCTCCCACGCACGAAACAATACAACAATAACGTACTTGACATACGTACGAACGCATCATGAACATTTGGGACAGATGATACAGTGTCCCTCTGGGTCCTAGTTGTTTGGGCTTGTACGATAAGGTAGTTGTCTTACATGGATTCTCCACGAGGAAAGAAACGACTAGGAAAATGACTGAACCAGTGTACATGCAATAAATGAGACACAATAATATTCTAAAATGATAACATATGACACAAAATGTTTTGGTGGAACATTTAACGAAAATAAGATGTCGGGAGAAAGAAAGTTTACACTTTAAGATATAAATTATATTAAGAACTTATGAAAAACGTCTCTAGGTATAAAGCAGTCGTCGAAACTGTTGTAGCCCTCTTCAAATACGGCTGTGTTTTGCCCGGCAAAAGATTTGATGGGTGGTGCATGGGGAACTGCAAAATCTGCCTGAACGTGTATGTGAAAATCAATGTCAATTCTGATCAAACACCATTACACAAATATGTGAGACGATCACACTCCGTTCATTTTATTGATATCATATTTATTCTTTAATTTTGTGATAACAACGTTCATGTGAATGGAATAGGTATACGTTTTCGCTAGAAATTGTGTCAGTATCATCCATTGCCTCATACCCAGTCCGAAATTTATTCAAATTTTTAGAATTATTATTAGTGAGTGACTTTAGTTTTACGCCACTTATAACAATATTCAAGCAATATCACGGCGGGGGACACCAGAAATGGGCTYCACACATTGTAACCATGTAGGGAATCGAACCTGGGTCTTCGGCGTGACGAGCGAATGCTTTAACCACTAGGCTCCCCCACCACCGGTACAATTATTAATTAAGAACGTTTTACTGCAAATAGTGATGCTAAATAAAGGTCTATACCCGGAAACACTGACAACAAAAATGTAAGTCAAACTCGATATACAACGTACAATTTACAATGATCAATTTAGGGTTATATATTGCAGACTTACACTGTCCGAACAGCTCCAACAACAGCTAAAACAACCGCTACGGTATAAGTACGAATGGTAACCATTCTTATGGTGTTTGTTTGTTGTGAAAATTACAAACAATTATCGTGGTTTTCTACATAACCAGTGATGGACACCCAACAACTTGTAATGGTGATTAGATGAAAAGACGTCTTCAAACGGTACATTGACACAGTTAAGTATTTTGAAGTGTTTTTGCAAACGACAAAGTTATCAATTTCAGTATTGTCATTTCTTCCTGTGAATATGACACATGTTTATGTTTTTGCCTTCAAACGAATTCCTCGCATGAATTACAAGTAATTGCAAAACGATTTTATCAAACCAAATAGCATTAAATAAAAGACAAGTATTCAGATTTCTTGTAACATTAATGGCCATAGCTTAAGGCTGCAGCGCCATCTGTCGGGAGAGATGAAGACACGAAACATGGCCGGCAGATACTATCTCTGTCAGAACACACAGAGGACATTAATCCGAGGACTTCACTCTTGTCCTCGCTGCGCCGGGAGGGGTGCTCCAATTCTCGATACACATGGCTAACGCTAGTGGATGTTAATTTAACAGTGCTAACAAAAGGCAGAAGCGCATGTTCATTAAAAATGACAAAGGGAGTAACAATAGCCCGAGATGTAGACTTGTAGGGATGACTTGTTAGTACAATAGACACAGATGAAGATCTGCTGCTGGATATATTAACCCCATCCCTGCTGAAGGCGAGATGCAACGACAACAGTCATGATTACGTATTACTATACTCTCGTTACGTCAGCTATGCACTGGTTGAATTGGCGGTCTTTAGAAAATCAGGTTTCGATTATAATAAAAGGGATTCTTTCTCTGAAAATGCAATTTCACGCTAGATATGGTAAACGTTATCAATGAAGATTTGCATCCCCTAACAATCAGCTGTAGTTTGATTATAAGAGCATAGTTATATTTCTGTAAACCTGGAAAATGCTACATACAAAGTCTTTCCATTTTCACTTAAGAAACATTTTTGCATTTTGTAACATTGACCTCATTTTTCACACCTCCAATACTGCTGCATGAACAGCCACTGAATATCAAAGATATTTTTATGGATTAAACTTCTTTTTAATTTCTCTCAATTTAATTGAAGCACATTCCTTGTGTCCCCCGCCGTACTACTAATATTCCTGAAATATTGAAATTATTACGATATTATTGTAGAATACAATATGACACATATTGTAATATTACAATTCTTCTGAATTTCAAATTTCTCTCTTTTTAATTTCTCAGTTCACCTCATGAAGGGACCTGGAATGGTCTCGAAACGTCGTGAGAGAAATTAAAAAGAAGTTTAATCCATAAAAATATCTTGGACATCAATGTACAACTTCTAAATGCCACTGAAAGACAGCCATTGAATATGTTGCTTTCACTATGGTTACAACTACTGATGCTGAATGCTGATGCAAGGAAGATGAAACAGCTGAGCAAGTTAATATAGTTTTACGTCGTTTTCAGCTATATTTCAGGAATATGAGTAGTACGGCGGGGGACACCAGGAATGTGCTTCACACATTGTACCCAAATAGGGAATCGACCCTGGATATTCGGCATGATGAGTGCTTTAAGCACTAGGCTACCCCTCCACCCCTGAAGCCACTGAGGAACTGCCAACGTCTACACTCCTGGAACATTTACAAACTAAATAAATTCTTATGGATACCGAGGTTATGTTTCAGAAGATGCGTCTTACTTTGCTCAGTGTGCTTAAAGAAAACGCAAATAGCTGACCTTTCATACTTGCTTATTTTCAGCTAAACAACTTTTCAAGCCATGTAAACGTATGGAATGATTTGTTTGCAGTCTACATTATTTTTTGTGTGTTGGTTGACGCCGCACTCGGTAATATTCCAGGTAAATGCAAGGGGGGTGTGTGGGGGTGGGGGGGTGGGGTGTGTGTGTGTGTAAATAATCGAGTCTGGATCAGACAATCCAGTGATCAACAGCATGAGCATCGATCTACGCAACTG
>VKKT01007733.1:19539-36046 GCA_008038995.1 Haliotis laevigata | reverse complement strand
TTTCATCGCGTTATTTTTCAACTTTATAAGTTGAATTTGCATTTTTGATGATTTGTTTCTGTGAATCCATACCGAAAGGTATCAGAATCTGCAAAGTTGTGTTTTACGTTGCATGTGACCTTTAATAATCGAGTCACGTTTGCACTCATGACTGTATCCGTATGTTAGGAAATAATTTTCAATTGGTTTTCGGATAATTTCTCGTGTGGAATTGGCTGTTATATTTTCCATGATGTTGATCAATTCGTTGAATCCCTTCACCAACTGCAAACTTGCGCTTTGCGTCCCGGGTTTCCCCGATAGCGCGTATGTTAATTTATTTGGCAAAAGCGGGCTGAGGATCACACTGCGTCTTGGCACTGGGACGTAAGCCAAGAGCATTATTCCCTCGTTCAGGACTTTTGTTAGGTAGTTGATTTTGCTTTCCGTAAAAACGAGGGGAGAACTGAGCATGATGTCGATGATCCAGTCAATTGGAGAGGGCATGAGGACCCATTTGTTGTTGTTGGTTAGCATGAAAGTGTAAGGCGCGTTTCGTGCGTTTCCGATATTTTTAATTCCGTGATGGTGCCTTGCCTTAATTTCTTGTACTGCCGCGTTGAAAACGATTCCGTTCTGCCGTCATTGTACTTTTCGATTTTCACCGGCACGGCTCTCAGCAGCATCGAAGGTCGAGGTGATCAAGGTGAAGGCACAGTTCACGGTACAGAACGAGTTCGGGTAATTTCATACCGGTCATGGTGGTTTTTGGTGTCATTACGTTGAACGTAAACCCGAGCGTTTTAGTCAACGGCTAGCTGAGTCTCAAAGTGTTTTCTCCGTTGTTGACGAGCACGACCGTGCCATTGGAGTAGTTCTTTTTTTAGTTCGGCTCCCACGGGTTTGAATACTTCATCGTTGAACGAGCACATCCTGAAGTAGCCGCATGTTAACTGGTTGCGGTTGTCGTTGACGAACAGCCGGTAGTTGTTTCCGCCGATGTTGGTCCATTGCAGATAGTAGGTGATATCGCAAAGCGTGATTTCGAGCTGACCCGACGTGTGATCGATGGCATGCTGCAGTTGAACCGACTCGCCGCTCGTGATTCACCGAAACGTTGCGTACATATGTAAATATGCATGCTATATATCTAACAGTTCAATATGGTTACACCGGGAATATTTTATCCTAAAAGCGACAATATAAGTGCTACTGATCTCACGCAACCGAAGATCGTGGCGGATGCAAAAGATGGTTCCCACTTTAGAACTTGATTCATTGATGTGTTTCAAAATTACGAATTTTCGGTCACGAACGTGAAAAGGGTACACGCTTGGTTCCGCACCCCGATGTAGTTTTGACAGAATCAATTCAATTTCGCCATGTGGTGCGCGACCACCGGTTGTGGCATGACCTTGAACGACACTCGTCGCGATCCACTGAGTTGGTCCGTGTTCTATTTTCACGCGTACTACCAGATCAGACATATTCTGAAAGCGGTAAACAATCAGTACGATCGACGTGCGTACGAACGCGTTTGCGGTGAATTCGAAGACGGTCGATTGGCGTTTGCCGGGGCCGAACCACGGTTTGGGGATTCCCATCGTTCACAATATGTCTCTCGCGAAAGTCGTATCATTACGACACGACGAACGAGTGGAACGACGACTACATGGCTTTCGACGACAGCAAGGATTACCGCGTTTGGAGGTTTAAGCAGGTACCCGCGGACAACTGGAAAATGTTCATGCTGGACACTTCAAAAAGGTTTACTCGTACCGGTGTCGTCAGATAGAAAGATTCAATTCGAACCTACGTGTGGGCCTTGCTAGGCGCGCAGTCGCAAACGCGTTTGCATCGTGGGCAAAGGGACGGCTTACGTCATGCAGAAACAGTTCGTGGTCAACATCGAGGATGCCATAGCCAGACCGGTCGATCTACCAAGTGCCATCATATGCTATTAAAAGGCGCTGGAATACGCCCGGTCGAAAGTTGACTACTTGTTCGGCGTGGGACTTTACATGGATCCGAGCGACATGCGAAGGAGGATGAACCGAGTGTTTGGTTACAATAACGAAATCGTCATCGTGACCGCTGATCAATAGTCGAGTCGTGCCGCACTACGAAACGGGAATCGTGGCACTGGCACCGGAAGTAGACCCACCACCACGACAGCAGCAGCAGCAGCTGCCTCAGCACGTGCAGGCAAACAATCAGCGACACTTCGACCGCAAAACGGCTCTGGTGGTCGGCGGGATCGCGGCCGGACTGTGTCTCATTTGGTTAAAAATTCCTTAGCTGCGACGTACACCATGTACACTCGTATCCAGTCTCTGACATCGCCACCTTCTTTGGGTACTGGTGGTGGTGTGCCGCCGCCACCCGTCAGCGATACGACCCGGGTCGATACAATGAAGCCCAACGCTGAGAGAACGCTGGCGATGTTGATCCCTTGTTCCCGGAACAGAATTCGGATCCTGTCGGCCAACGTGGTGTCCTCGTTCAAGACTCGGTCGATGGTTTCGCGCATGCCGTTGATTTGCGATCGGAGGGCTTCCCAGTTGGAGGAAGTGGCTTCCAATCAGGTCCATGTCTCGTCTTCCAGGTCGCTCAACCTTTTCTCGATGCGACGTCTGCTGGTCTCGTCTTCCTCTTGTTGGAGTTTGATTTTCATGCGAGCAATGTGCTCATTGATTTCGTTCAGTTTACCCATGTTGTTCACGAGTTCTCCACGCACATTTTTCAATACTTCGTCTGGAGCCCGAAGTTCCCTAACAGGAAATTCAAAACCAGGCAAGGGTTCGTTCCAGTACGTGACCAATATTTTTTTGATTTCGTCTGAAGCCTCTTTGGCGTGCTGGGGCACATCTGCACCACCACAACCACCACCGAGTTCGGTCCTTACGTTTTGCAGATCTCGAACGACATTCGGTGGAAGTTTTGTTTTGGGTCGTGCACCGCCGTAATCTCGCAGGTTTAGTTCATCGCTTATCAGTTGACTACCACCACGGCAACTGCCTAGCATTGACAGGGCGAGCGGTTTTCTCGTGATCTACCTCCGGATGAGCTTTCAATCGCAGCGTCCCTTCGTGGTCGATTTTGAACTTCGGATAGCCGCGACCCAATGGTCCGACATAATTTTTTATCGCGTTTTAAAGCATCATAATACTCGTCCCCGTCTGCTTTAAAAGCTTGTTGCCCACGGTGTCCCCCATGAACGAGGTGTCTGGCACATCATCATCGTCGTCATCGTTCAGCTGGTGTACGTCAAAATCGTCCATGGGAATATCATCCGCCATTATTTCTAAATTTTATATATATAAAAACATACATAGTTTCAATAGAAACAATGTCGTTTTACGGACAAAAGTAAGGTCCTTTCCGAAAATCGAGAGAGCCGCTCGGTGTCAAAGCCGTGTGTCAGTGGGTGACCATCACCAACAATCCAATCGATCAAAACCAAACGGTGCTGGTTTGATTCCCCAACCTAGGCGCAAACGACGCCATCGTCCCCGGCACGACTCGACTGGCTTTTCACATCACGTTGGAGTCCACGAACGACAAACGCACGATCGTAAACAACCTGGGTCGCCCCATCGTCAAGAAAACCACCATCAAAATCAGTGGAAACGAGGTGCTGAGCATCGACGACAGCGATGTGTTTTACTCTTATACGGACCTCTGGAGAACCTCGAACAAACGTAATGACATGGCGTATCAAGGAATTAAACGGAATAATGATGTATGGAGCGATTTACATGTGGGCAAAGTTTTCACGTCAGATCAGCTCGACAATATAATGAAAGGAGAAAAAGCCACTGCCGAGGCGTACGGGAATCGGTTCTGCATACCGTTCGACTTCGAGTTGCTCAAGGGGCACATGCCGTTTGGCCAGGCCTCGCTGGGCAACCCACTGGAAAACGAACTCACGTTCAACGACTACGGCAAAGTTATCATAACGACAGACGACACCGAGGCCAGCTACGTTGTCGACAACATCTCGCTAGAGTTCGACATGGTCACAAGCATGGAACTGGCCCGGCAGATTCCATCCTGTACGACCGCGTGCTCCGACACCGGACGATCATCAATGACAAGAGCGACACGTTGTGGAACATCAACCTGAATGTGCCGGCTAGATCGATGAAAGGCATCTTGATCATTCCCATGGCTGAATACCAGCCGTTTCGACAGCGAACTCACTTGGAATCCCGAAATCACGAAATTGAAGTGACTGTCGAGGGCGTGCCCAACCAGCTGTTCAGTCAAGGCATGCGAGCTTACCAGCAGTGGGACCAGATAAAAAAAACTATCGACCATCAAGCGACACTCGTCTGAAGTCAACGACGTCATGAAAGACCTGGGTTTGCCCTACGTGACGCTCCATAAATACCTGGATAAACATTACGCGCTGTGGCTAGACATGCGATCCATGGACAATGACAGACTACATGGCAGCGGACGTCGCATCGACAATGTCAGCGAGGGGATCACAATCCAAATCACCAAGAAAGTTCAAAGTCCGGGCGGTAAATTAAAATTATATTTGTACGTGATTATGGACGCGCAACTAAATATAGACAATGGAAGATGCGTGCAAGCTATTTATTGATTTACCTCACGATTTCCACTGCGCCATCGTGTGCAGTCAGACAGGTTGCAGCAAGACGGCATTCGTGCTGGACATGTTGGAAGGATACTATCGCGATGTCTTCGACCACATCGTCATTCTCTGCCCCACATTACGGGTGAACAAGACGTACACGGAGAGAGCATGTGTGATGACGGACCCGGACGTGCACAAAATCGATCCTGGAACTCCTGGTTATCACAACAAGTTGCGAGGAGAATCGACGCTGTTCATCCTGGGGACTGCAGCACCAACAAGAAGATGGTTAAAACAAGAGAATCGCTATCGTATCTGGCCTTCTCGGGGCCGACACACGAAGCACAGTGTTTAGGTGCTGACTCAGAAATTCAACTCAGTGCTGAAAGATTTACAGGAACAGACGCAATGGGTCGCCCTGTTTCACTGCAAGGACAGGGATTCGTTCGAGGACTGCTTGCAAGAAAACGACTTGATCCCGACCAAACAAGAACGAGAACTACTGAAGAAACAGCTCGCCGAAACGAAACACGCCAAACTCCTGCTGAAAACCGACCAACCCGTAGAGTACAAAGTCTGCTAGCTTCTAGCAAACTTCTAGCAAACTTGCAGCATAATTCAAACATAACTTCATCAAATTTCTAGTGAACTTCTAGCAAAATTCAAGCATAACTTCAGCAAACTTCTCGCAAACTTCTAGCAAAATTCTAGTAAATTCAAGCATAACTTCAGCAAACTTCTCGCAAAATTCTAGCAAAATTCTAGTAAATTCAATCATAGCTTCAGCAAAGTTCTTGCAAAATCCAGCAAATTCAAGCACAGTTTCAGCACAATTCTAGCAAAATTCTAGCAAAATTCTGACAAAATTCAAGCAAAATTCTAGCAAATTCAATCATAGCTTAAGCAAAAAATTATGTTCAAAACGCTCGTCATGTGCAACTTTACTTTCATATCGATGTGTTTCGCATACATCAAATTTCATTTTATTGGACTTAAACATTGCTTGTCACATTATAAGATGGAGTGCGACGAACTTCTCAAACCAATGTTGGATGACGACAATAATAAAAACGACAAGTGAGAAAGACTGGTTGCGCTCGTGGTCGGCAGCAAAGCCAAACAATATTTGGGTGGGGGTGACCACACTCCCGATAAAAGTCACAAAATGTCAGCGCGGAAATGACGAAAACCATAGGGTCGGTCCTAGCGCAGATCTACGCTGGCATAGCCTCCTACACCCTTCCCATTCCGTCGGAAAATCGACCTTACCTGTGGGAAGATCTCGAGAAAGATCTGTTCATCGAACATACTTTGAGTGCCGTCAGCTGCATGCTGTACCACAGGTATGGCATGTTTTTAGCTCCGTTGACCGCGGCAATCATCACGGCAAAGCATTGTCAATTTAAAGAAGAAAATAATGATAACAGTGTACAAGATGTCGGAAGAAGGAGGAGGAGAAGAAGGATGCTGCTGTCCCCAAGCAAAGACAGCAGACGACGGAACAAGTGATTGATACCGTAACCAGAAGAAAAAAGTATCCGCCAGTCACAAAGGTCAGTTAGCTAAAAAGCAGAAAAAAACTCGTCAATGGATTTGTTACACCATAACGACGGCAGCATGCATCACCACCGTTATCACCGTATTGCTGTATAAATTCATCTCTAAGACATCACCACCACCACCACCACCACCACCACCACCACCACCCCGGGCAGTGGTACCCGCCCCTCAATTAGAAGTAAACCCTCACATCATGTTATAAAAAAAAATGTCGACAACCGATGGAAAAACGTCCGTCAACGACGCGTATCACGTCATCGTGGTCAGCGTACTGGCCATAGGTTCGATTGAGTAAAATGATCACGAAACAACCAGCATCCGAACTCGATTTCAACCTGCAAGACATGGGCATGCTCAAGTTCGATTTGGGATTGGCGACGGCCACCAATGACATGCTCGTCAAGCAAGGAAAACATACTGAAATAGTAACGTAAATTACATACCACATAAAAAAGATGGCCACAATCGCGATGATGGTCGGCGGGGCATTAGTCAACACCCTCGCATTTTCTGGCAGCAATTACCTATTTTCCAAATTACGAACGTCCAACGTAGCCAAAATCGAAGCGGAGCGTAAACGTCAGGATATAGCAGTGGAGAAACTGCAGGCCGCGCAAGCCGAGTATGCTAAAAAACGTGTGCAGAGAATCGATTACATCAACGCCCAAATCGTGCGCAAAAACCACGCCATCAAAACATTCGTGAACGTTGACGACGCTATGCGAGAATACTACGTGCTCACTGGCAAACGACTCGAACCTCTCGGCGGCGACTGCGATTGAGTCCCACCACTCATGCTATCTCAGTATTACGCGCCTTCCAAAGCGCAGAAACAATGAGAGCTGATCTTCGTGGCTCTGGGTCTACTCGCAACCGTGTTCATCGTCAAACAGCAGAAAATGCATCGCCGACTATTGCGGCATACACATGATGTCCATATGAAAAGGTTTCGTGAATTACACGTGCGAAATGTGCGGTGTGGGCGTGAAATGCCATTATCGCCAAAGGAGCGGACACGGTACAAGGCTATCTCATCTACTTAACAAAAAGAGACTACCTCAACGAACGCAACCGACTGCTGAGAATAAAATCTGATAATTTTACACTGTCTCTGTACAGAACGGATCGTGGTGTGAAGGTAACATAGCCGAGCTCACAATACTGAGCTCCAGCGTTCGAATCCCAGGTTCAGCTGAAACTTTTGTGAATTTGTTTATCACAATTTTGTACAAACCTATTAGAAATTTGACTTCCCACCTAGAAATATAAGCAACTGAACTATCAATTGCTTCACATTTGCTTGCATTATCAACAACCTTCGTAGTGTGAAGGTAACATTGTTGGGCTCACAATACTGAGGTCCAGCATTCGAATCCTAGTTTCGGAAGGAACTTGTGTAGATTATTCAACAATGCCAACTGTTCGAGAACTGAAAAAGATTGCCAAAGAACGTGGAGTGAACGGTTACTCCCGTTTGAGGAAACCTCAGCTGTTGATTGCTCGACTTTCCTCATGTCGACGAACCCACAGCGTAACAACTCAAGCTCCGAGCGAAGGAACGTGGGCTCAGAGGTTATTCACGTATGAGGAAAACCGAGCTCCTCAAACTGCTGGAGGAGGAGGAACGCAAACCCGACGAACTTCGGTTCGAGCGGACGAAGCATGCCGTAGGTAAGTATCTGAGAAGCTGGCGGATGGATGTCAACAAGATCATGGACGTCGACGACATTAAACCCCTGGACGATCTGGGAAGCCTCAAATTTCAACTTGTGGTGAAAATGTCGTTGGAATAACAGCAGACGGAGGGCACCACTGAGCACGTCCAGTCCTACTTTAGAGGCAAGCAAAAAGTCGCGACTCAGCCCGAGTCCGTCGACGCGTCCACTGACACCTGGTTGGCAAAAATACAAGAATTGCTGGAACGCTTCACCTACATGGGCTCAGGCTGTGTCGTTGACACGATCGACACGGTCTACCTGGACGTGGCGAACTAGGTGCCGTTCTAAAGCGGAACGTACCTGGACCAGTCACCGTACTACAAGAAAAAGCAAGCCATGGTCAACGTAAAAAACAAAGGCGACGATTGCATCAGATCCAGCCAACGCACAGCCGACGTTTCAAGCCAACGCACATTCGGACAGACTTTCCAGCTATCCTGAAGACGACGGGCTCCACTGGGGCTGCATAAACGAACCCACTCCCATCTCCCATATCACCAAAACCGAAAAACAGAATAAACACATAGCCATCAACGTCTTTGGACACGAAGGCAACACAACGATAGTGCACAGGATCAGCTCCCTCCTCGATGACGAAGGATGCAAGATGATCAATCTATTCATTCAGCGAGACGACGACAAACGTCACTACGAGTGGATAAAAAAGCTTCAGCAGTTTGCTGCACAATCAATAGAAACACGTCGGGGAAAAAAAACCTCTGCGAATGGTGCCTGCACGGCTTCACCCGGGCCGACCTGCTGGAATCGCACAGGGAGGATTGCCGGGGCGTAGGACAGACGGCCGTCCAAATCGACATGCCAGACGAAAGCGACAAAGTCTTGAAATTCGTCAACCACAAGCATCAAATGTCCGTGCCTTACGTCATCTACGTCGACTTCGAAGCCCTCATAAAAAACATCGACACCGTCGCTCCGTCCTCGGAAAAAAAGTTTCATGCACAAAATGCAAGAGCACGAAGCCTGCGGGTTCAGGTACGTGGTCTTTCGATGCGACGGACAAACGAACGCTCCCATGGTCTACAGAGGTCCCGACGCAGCCGAACGATTTCTCACGTGCTTGCAAAACAAAGAGAAATTCAGCAGGAAAAGGTTGTACACCATCACCCCCATTCACATGAACCAAGACGACTGGTGAACTCATGAGAAGGCTAACCCCTGAATGGAGATGTCGTGAGAGATCACTGCCAAGTCACCGGTATGTACAGAGGCGCCGCTCACAATGCCTGCAACCTGAAACTCAAAATCAATCCCAAAACCATCAAAATTCCCGTTGTGTTTCACAATCTTCCAGGGTACGATGCTCACTTGATCATGCAGGCCATCTTGAAGGTCGATGGCAACCTGACGTGCATCCGAAACAACATGGTAAAATACATCTCGTTCTCCTTAGAAGGTCTGAGATTCATCGACTCAGTTCAGTTCCTGCAGTCGTCTCTTGATAGCTTGGTAAACGCAACGACCCGAACGACTTGGACATCACCAATCGATACACCGACGCCGAGACTCGAGCTCTGCTGTTCCGGAAGGGATTCTACCCCTACGAATACATGGACGATTGGTCCAGGTTCGACGAGATGCGATTACCTCCCATCGACCGATTTCACAGCAACTTGACAGACTCGGCCATCACCCCGGACGATTACGCGCACACCCTCAACGTGTGGGACAAACTGGGCTGCAAGACTCTTGGCGACTACCACGACCTGTACCTGAAAACGGACGTGCTGCTGCTGGCCGACTTGTTCGAGATATTCAGGAAAACGTGCGCGAAACAGTACAGCCTGGACCCCACATGGTACTTCTCAACCCCGGGTCTCTCTTGGGATGCCTTGTTGAAAAAGACGAAGATTGAATTGGAATTGTTATTGGATTACGACATGCACCTGTTCGTGGAGAAAGGCTTGCGAGGCGTCATTTCCATGGCATCCAATCGATACGTCAAAGCCAACAACCACTACGTTCCCGGTCACGTTTTGAGCAAACCGACCAACCACATCTCGACGCCAACAACCTGTAGGGCTGGGCCATGAGCCAGTATCTCCCCACCAGGAAATTCGAATGGGTCGTCTGCCCGTCCGACATCGACGTGAATAGCATCCCCGAAGACTCCGAGATAGGATACATATACGAAGTGGACTTTGAGTACCCTTCGGAACTGCACGAATGGCACAACAGCTATCCGCTAGCTCCCGAATGATTGACGGTGAACCCGGAGTGGTTGTCCGACTACCAACGAAGCTTGCTCGGAGGCAACAAGCTGACCAACATCGAAAAACTCGTGCCGAATTTGATGAACAAGTCAAAATATGTCGTCCACTACTGCAACCTGCAGCTGTACCTGTCATTGGGAATGAAGCTGAAAAAAGTACATCGCGCGCTCGGATTCCATCAAAGCCTGTGGATGGAACCTTACATTCAGTTGAACACGGATTTATGAAAGCCACGAGCGACTTCGAGAAAAACCTGTACAAGCTCATGATAAACTCGGTGTTCGGCAAAACGATGGAGAACTTGAGAAAACGAGTCAACGTGAAGCTGGTCAGATCCAGCGAAGAAGAAAAGCTCAGGAAGCTCACCCCCAGCCCAGTGTTCAACCAGAGCAAGATATTCGACGACGACTTGGCGGCGCTGCACATGAACAAAACCCACATCGTGTTCAACCGACCCCTTTACGTGGGGATAAGCATCCTCAACCTGTCCAAACACCTGATGTACGATTTCTACTACAACGAGCTGAAGAAACAGTATGGCGACGTTAAGTGCGAAGTTCTGTACATGGACACGGATTCTCTGCTCATGGAAATCCACACCGAGGCAGTATATGAGGACATGAAGAAACACATGCACCTGTACGACACCAGCGACTACCCCAAAGATCACCCCATGCGCAGCCAAGTCAACAAAAAAGTGCTCGGTAAGATGAAGGACGAGTGCGCGGGCACGCCGATCGGGGAGTACGTCGACTTGAGACCCAAGATGTATTCCATCAAGAAAGCCGACGACAGTGAAATAAAGAAGGCGAAAGGCGTGAAAAAAAACGTGGTGAAAAAAAAATCAAGCACGCCAGATTCAAGGAAGTCCTGTTTGAAAACAAAACGTTCACACACCAGATGAACATGTTGAGAAGCTATGGACACAGGATATAAGGACTGACCATCAACAAGACGTCGCTGTCGCCCATGGACACGAAACGATGGATCGCCGATGACGGAGTCACCACCTACGCGTACGGACACACGTGCTGTATTAAACAAGTCAACACGCAGGCAAAACATACACGATGGAGAAAATGTATTACAGCCCACGCGGGTACTGGAAAGATGCCATCCCGAAACTCACCAAAGCCGCTCGGGTTTCGGAAGAGAAAGCCAAAGCATGGCTCAACAAACAAGCCATCTGGAAAGTCTACCTGCCGGCGCCTCGGTATGTCCCAAGAAGAAAATTCAACATTCCGACACCGAATCACGTCCACCAAGCCGACCTCCTGTTCCTACCTCACGACTACTCCCTGCCGATCGTCTACCTCGCCAGTCGCTACAAGGAAGCCGAAACGTTGACGACCAAACATTCGAACGAAGTCGCCAAAGCATCTACAAACGCAGTCGCTTGACCTGGCCTACTGTATTGCAAGTCGATCCCGGACGCGAGTTCATGGCAGCTGTGTCGCAGCTGCTAGCCAAACACAAAGTAAGGGTGAGACTAAGTATAGTGGGAGCTCACCGCAGTCAAGCCATCGTCGAGAGATTCAATCGCACACTAGCCGAACGCTCTTCTTGCATCAGTACTCGCAGGATTTGATGGATCCCGAAGACAGAAACACGGAATGGGTCGTGCGCTTGCCGCGAGTGGTGGATGCCCTCAACAACGAAGTCACCAGACTCGTGGGCAAAAGGCCCATCGAAGCCATCAAAATGAAATCCGTCGAATCGCCACCGGCGCTGGCACGACGTCGCGATAAAACGGAGAAAACGTTACCGGACCGTGTCAGCGTTAGATACTTATACCAGCCGGGCGAATACGAGGGAGACAGCAGAAAATGTGCCACCGATCTGATATTGTCCATGAAAATTACAACGTAGGCCTGGACGGCGAACCAAGCTTGTACTTCTTGAAAGGCGGGCCGCTGAGAGCATTCGTCAGAGAAGAGGTGATGATCGTACCTCGCGACACAGTACCTTACAGATCACCTACTGCTGAATAATTCTCTTGCTCGCTTAAAAGTCTTAACTATCCGGCCGATTTCCGTGACATTTTGCATGCACCACAGCAGTAGTATAGGGAATGAAAGTACGGGATAAGGGCCATACCAAGGGCTTAAATATTTTATATTGAGCCCTTGGGAAGGGCCTGGTCCCGTGCTATCATTCCCTATACTACTCCACATATTTAGCATGCTTTTCCTAAATCTTGCCAGTCAAAAGGGTTAGAAAATTCAATAACATAAATAAATTAATTGGATTTATCAAATAGGACAAGATCAGGTTTGTTGACAAGAATTCTTCTGAGGCTGTATTTGGGCATATTCCAAAGAAGTTTGAAAGCATCATTTTCCATGACGCCCTGGATATGTACAGAGTCAAAGCCACAGGCATGGCGAAGACGGTAGTGAAACAACGGGCCTTGACATCATGTCTTTTATGATATGCTGTTTGTGCCAAAGAAGGGCATCCACTGACAAGGTGTTGGACAGTCTCTGTGAATTCATTGCAAAGTCAACATTTCATGTTAAAATTTTCTTTAAGAATCACATTTAGGCGATTGCAAGTGGGAAGTGACTGGTCTTGGGCAGCAAAAAGAAAGCCCTAAGTTTCACATTTGAGACCAGCCAACTTCATCCAAGCGAAGGAGTCAGTTGGGTTGCTATTCTTTTCCACACACTGCATGTACACACGATGCAATGGCTTCTGAAAAAGCTTCTCCACAAATGACCAACTCTTTGCATGTTTTGTACTCATGACATTGGGAACAATAAAAAAACCAAAAAAAACCCAACTCTTTTCAGACTTAGTGAAGCACTTCACCTGGTTT
Organism: Haliotis laevigata; assembly: GCA_008038995.1. Taxonomy (NCBI): domain Eukaryota; kingdom Metazoa; phylum Mollusca; class Gastropoda; order Lepetellida; family Haliotidae; genus Haliotis; species Haliotis laevigata. Next base: position 23,134 of record VKKT01007733.1, on the reverse strand, counting down.
ACTCCCATTTCTGGTCCGTCCAGCCATCAACAAAATCAACCTCAAATTTCAGATTCTATCAAACAACCTTGGCATGCTTAAAATAGCTGTGGAATTCCTCACTTTTATCATGAGTCTTGACATGCATCATCAGAGGATCATGCAATAAATAAATATGTGCAAAAGTACACAATAAAATTCTATCACGAAGAGCCTTCACATTAATCAAACCCCTACCTCCAGAATTGACTGGCATATATAAACGATTAAGAGACGAACGAGGGTGGTGGGCTTTGTTACCAGACATGATCCTTCTGCTCAGGTGGTCAAGAATCTGGAGGTCTTGTTCATCCAATCAGCTACTCCAACGGAATAGGAAAGGACTGGCACAGCAAAGGTATTGGCGGCGCTGACCTTGTTTCAAACATTTAGCTCTGTGCTCCAAATTTTCTTTAAGCGAGCTTTATACTCAGTCCGAAGTTCTTCTTGAATCTGGGCATTCTGGAGCTTGTCTCAAACTTACATTCCAAGATAGGTGTAGGCCTGATCTTCCACAAGATTCTCCATATTCAAATGAAGATTATTACATTTGTCAAGTCCAAATGTCATGCCAATATCATTAGAAGCAGACTCGACAAGAGGAACCTGATCTTTCAAATTGGTATCTCGATGTTTGTCAAAGATTTTATATTGAGCATTCAAACATGTGACAGAGCTGAAGTTTTGAGGATTGGTCAAGTCTCCTTTTTCGGGAAGGAGCATTGTGCGACCTTTGCAGAACGAAGGAGGAACATCACCCGTGTCCACAAGAGAAAAGTAATTGTGTATGAACACGGGGAACAGTTTCCAATACCGGTTTGGAATGCCATCAGGCCCTGGAGGTGTGTTAGATTTGGACCTTTTGATAACATTTTTCATGCAATCTGGTGAGATGTAACAGACAAACGACCCAGCTATTTTCTCATGCATTGCGTGATCGTAATCACGGACCCATGGGGCCTCTAGGTTACAGTCGCCGGGTACAGACCACAACTGTTTCCAAAACCTTTCATAGGCATCCATGGGAGGCCGTTTGTGATGTTCACCACCACCCTTTGTTTTGAGTTGCCTGTAAAAATTCTTCTCATTATTTCGAAAGAGTTTATTTTGTTTTATAAATTTGTTCTTCTTTTCCAATTTTTCTTCTTTTTTTTTCAATCCGAACTATTAATTTTGCCTTAATAGAATCAACAATTTGGAGAAGTACCTTTTCTTTTGTTGTCTTGTATTGTAATTTAAAGTTCTCAAAATTGACCTTTGCCATTTAGACATGAGGTTCCCTGACGATCTTATTTTAAGGCACAGCTCTATCCAGGAAATGTTTCTTCTAGTGTCATTAAGTTTTACTAGAAACCGGTTTTTCTTTGGTCTTTTGTTATTATCGTTAGATTTGTTTTCGAAACTGTGTGAAGTTCCTCCTAAGTTCGAGCGGCAGGATAGACACAACAATTCACTTCATGTAATGAACAGTCCGCAGAAAGGTTTCGAGAAATAGTTTTATGATGTAAATCAATTTCATTTTTGGGAAAAGACACGTTTAGTTCTTAAATTGGCCTCCATTTCTCTAAAGGTAAATCACAAATTTCCTCATAAATAGAATTGAACAAAAAGTAAACAGGATTTTCGGAACGATCTGCAACTGAGGAAGAAGAAAACTGAGGGGCCAATTGGCTCTATGCCGGAGGTGTTTCCATCGGAAAGAGAAGAGACGTTGACGTCCATCATAAGTTTTGGATCACATGCAGAGGTTCCTGAAGGCTCCAGTTGTGGCTTCAGCTGGCTCACAGCACATGTGTAAGTTGCCGGAATTGGTCCCTGTCAGGTACGCATACATTGGCATAGCATTGTCCGCATGCAGCTTAAGTGCCTTGCCATTGATGCGTCAATTTTAAGGCTATCCTGTCACTGTCGCACACTCAAGTAGTGTGGATTTTCGATGGTTTGACCAAATAGTATTTGTCAGGTTCTGTGCCTTCCCCTGGGGCAAGTCCCATCTCCAGTATGGTTGGTATTTTTACCGGAATCATTTATTATGACAATGACCACCACCCAAACCTGTAGAATGGATTCTACCCATCAGAATCAGTCCATCAGACCAAACACCATATCCGATCCAATCAACAGCCGTGTATCATGCGAACTTGTTTTAATTTTTAAAGGTCTGAAATTTTGTTATACTCTTGAAATCCAGGTAGAAGTATTCTTTAGGTGTTGGATAAGCACCAGTTTGGATAACGTTTTGATCAAATAGGAAACTGTTCAGATGAAAATCAAATGCATGAAATCAGCTGAGTGGTTCTTTCAGTTAAAATTATAAAAACGGAAACGGGTTTTCCAGTACTAGTTTATCTGTTCATAATCTGGCGGGTTGACCAGTTTTATTTATTGGCTAAACGATTTTGTATTATCTATAAATTTCATTATTGAACATATTGAATAATATTAGAACTTACACTGTTGCACCAGAGTGCAGCTGTTCTTTAATTTGTGATGATGATTTATATATAATACATTAACTCGCATATTCACAAACGTGCAAAAGTTTTACATTGTCAATTTATTACTTTTCTTTTTGAGGATCCACAAATTTAAGAAAGATGCTCAAGGTAACTATGTAATTGCTGACACTACTATTGATGGTATAACATTGACTGTAGCTAACGTTTATGGACCCAANAGGGATAAATCCACATTTTACTAAACCTTATTTGATAACATCGATGACTTCGAAAATGAATCAGTAATTATACGTGGGGACTGAAACCTGGTTCTAAATCCATCCAATGATCTTGAGAACTATAAATTCACCAATAACCCTAAAGCCCGTAAAGAAGTAGTTGACAATATTGAGAATCATGACTTAGTGGACATTTGGAGAGAAGGTAACCCTTCTTCCAAGAAAATTACTTGGTACAACTCATTAAGTAAGACAAGAGTAAAAGGATACTGGAAATTTAATACTTCACTGCTGAGAATCAAGGAATATAATGATATGGATAGAAACATTCTTCTTGAAACTATAATCCAATATGCCAAGAATGTACTGACTTTAGATGACTTGAAAGTCATTGATGTCAAAAATTTAGAATTAAGCATTAATGATACGTTATTTTTAGAAACTTTTCTTATGAATGTCTGAGGGAATACCCTCGTATAACACTTATCATAAAAAGAATTCGAATATAGATACACAAGAACTTGACTCCAGAATTAAGGTAAAGGGGGACAATATAAGAAATAATTTTCAGGCAGTTAATGAAGAGCTTTTATCCTCTCTGTAAGCTGATAAACTAAACTTGGAAAGTATGAAAGAAACCCAGATTAAAGAAAAAGATTTTAGAACTAAACCCAATGACATGAAGAAGGTGAAAAACCAACAATGTACTTTTGCCATCTTGAGAATCGAAACTATACCACTAAATTGATTAATGCGCTTATTACAGACAATGGGGAAGAAACTATAGCTGGCAGTGAAATACTTATAGATCTGAAAACTTACTATAAAAACTTCTGGTGACTTAAATATCGAAAATAGAAAGACTCTGAACTCTTATATAGTTCCTACAATTGATAAGCA
>VKKT01007732.1:37576-49946 GCA_008038995.1 Haliotis laevigata | reverse complement strand
GTACTTAGGTGAGTAAAATCACTGAAATACCCACATATTTGAAAGCAGTGGGTAACGGAAAAATGAAATACCCACTCAACATTCATAATGCCCACTCCAAAAAAATACAATAGGTACAGTACCCACATGAACTAAATCTTATCTGGAGCTCTGCCATGTGTTTTATATTTGACCACTTTCTAAATGGCATTGTATTCAAGGCTAAATGTATCTAATGAAATAGGTTCCGTGAAAAATATCTGAAAGATATGCAAAATGCAAAAGCAGCACGATAGGATAGGACAATTTACCGATGACATCACTACCAATGACTGGAATTTTTTTTACAAAATGGCAGGTTTGCTGCCATAGGTATGCAGGATTTGCGACGGACCTTCCCTTGATTCAGGGAACGTATGTGAAACGAAGTTTCTGTCCTACATGAAGCCATGCTTGAGGTACAACAGTAGCCGTATCAGCTTTTTTGACAACTTTTCTTGGTTATATCACGCTGTACCGGTGTCCAAGAAAATCGGTCGGTATAGTGGAAAAATTATCAGGGCAAGTGATTTTACATGAGTACGCTAGCCATTTTAAAGTTATTTCCACCCCTGTACATAGTGTAAAATTTGAAATTTTTTTTGTTTAGATTTCAAACAAGCAGACTAATGAGCACATCATTCGTTGTCACGCCCAATATAATTTTTGCTTGATTACATTAAGACACTATGTTATTTTATTCTAAAATGCATGAGGAATTCCGTGATGTATTTGTCGCAGGTAAGTATGAAACATATGTGATGCTATGGTCCATGATCAGTCTCATGACCGGCCTTCGTGAAACAGATTTTGTAAACACTATCCAATATATCGGAAAGCTCACTTCGGTGTTTGTGTTCGTGTATTTTCCAAAACATCCCAGACAATTCTAGGTTTATCGATGACGATTCAGAATTCAGTGATTGCTAATATGCTGGTTTTGAAATTCAGTCCTCTGATTTTACGTTTCAAACATATACCAAATAACGCTGTGAATCACAAATTTGTTATTAGTAAAACACTGCAACATTTACAATGTACCCAATTCTGAAAGATTATTTTCAGCACTTTGCCTAAGATGACAGTGAAACAGGAAATTTCCCGCAGAAATCAAAACTGTGAAGTCTATTTGTGTGCATGATATATTTGAATTTTATTTGATTTCAAAGTGAGGGTTGAAGTGGAAGGGCATGTATGTCCCTCTGTCATCCTTGGGGAACTTGGTAATGTCTACAAAAATACATAAATGTGGATTTACTTTTGCAAAAATCCAAATTTTCAAACTTTAGCTGTATAAATACGATGCCAAACAGGTTCACTATTAAGCTGGCCCCGACTGGTTTAAGAACCTAAGCATCCTCCATTCAAAGTTTCCTCGGGGTTCACATGACCTTCTGTGATGGTTTGTCAGACTTCAAGAAGTAAAGCATTGCGAACGAGTGATCTAATTTTAATAACAGTAGGTAAATTATCAAAAAATGAAAAAACCCCTTACCGTTTATTTACACTTGAGGCTAAGCCCAGGACACAGGAGCTTCCACCTAAATATACAGGAAAGCATCTGAAAATACAAAATGTCAATTCATAAAGAGCAGGAAGGCTTCTTTGCCTGAGGTGAAAGAGGCCTGATTCAATGGTTAAATGAGTTAGTGAGGTGTAGAGTTGTGTATCGTGGCCTAATTGGTGAGACGATATATCCCGACACCAGATTAATGAGGCGAGATGATATATCATGAAAGGATTGGCAAGGAACCTGCGAGTTGATTATCATCACGATACAATGGTGGCGATACGATACGTATCCCGATACTTTACACTTTATAATAACAGAATATATGATAGATAAAATGACTGAAACTTTATTTGTTATACAGCAGAACTTGTGTTCCATTCACASACACTTAAAAAGCTGTTCATCTAATAAAGTTTSARCATTWAMTGCTTAAGAAAGTCAAACATATTCAGTATACCTTGATCTCTTATATATTAAATCTGAAAGTGAAGTTTCCCTTGGGAAGACGTGTTTCTACACCAATGCTTTCACAAACAACTCAATATAATTTACATCAGCATTCAGAATCACTTAAGTCTGCTTTCTAAATTTCATTTTCTCTTTGTTCTCTTTCTTAACAACGCTAAGACATCATTCATAGTTATAAATAATTAGTATTATTTGTCAAACAACTAAAACATATCTGCATATTTCAGTTACTTGAAGACAATTATTCTCAGTTCACAGAGTTTGTAAAATGTTCACACTCTGTGACTTGTACACCAACTTCTTTGTTCATGTAACAGAGATAACAAACAAATTCCTTTAAAGTTCAATTTGTTTTTAAAATTCAGAAGAATTTAAAAGAGACTCCCTTCCTATTCCTAATGCAATGCTCCCTACTACTTTAAGTAGTATTTAAGTTGTATTGGGATTATATTGTGTCTTGTGGCGATATATCGATGTATCATGGACCCTCGCGATATATATATCCTGATATATTGCCTAAATGTGTTTTGTATCGATGCACTCGTATCGCGTGGTTGACGATGTAAACATCGAACCTATCGATGAATCGTTTCACCACTAGTGAGGTGTCAGGGTTCAATGCCAACTCTAACGTTTGTGTTAGTCCAACAGCACACTGGTTTCATATCCACCTCCATCACAATATGTGTACAATGAGTGAGTGAGGTGTTGGGTTTGATGCCAACACTAACTCCCAATAAAGTCCACACAGTACACAAGCTCTTATGTGCCTACTCCTAAGCTATGGTCACAAAAACAGAAACTTCTCTGAATTAATGTGGAGATCATGTACTGAGTACCATAGTATCTAGACCAACAGCAAGGACCATCAAAGAAATATTTGTGCTCTGTATGGGTCTTCTTTCGCTAAAATTGAAACTTCCAAATGGAGGTGATAACTGATGTTTTTATATGATGGGTAGTTTTCCGCCCTTCTGATTGGCACACTTGGTCACATGACAGCTTTGACGCTAAGAGATGTCAACCTCGCCGCGTTGCGAGAGGTTGATATCACAATCCAAGCACCTCCCGTGGCTAAAAATAGATTTGGGATATTCCAGCTGTGAACTCTGCACTGCATGCATCACGCTAGATATGGAAGCGTCCCGTGAGTGTGTTGGTTTAGAATTACATCCCATCTGTATCAAAATGGCAGACACCACGAATATTCATGAATGTCTAAGAAGAGGAAATAAATCGTCACAGAAGAACAGGTATTCAGTACTTTTGTCATATAATATAACAATCATTAACTTCAGTTCGGTTGATCCAATGATTTATCGACCTTGGACATGTGATATTGTCCAGGGTTGATAAATCATTGGATCAACCTCGATAGAAGTCAATAATTGTATAATGTTTGACTGTTTTAGAAACCTGACATCTGATTGGCCTAAGAACCCACACAACCTTTATGTAGATTGTTTGCGTCTAGCTCACATACTTACTTTCGAGATGATTGTGTCCTCTGGTTGTCTTTACCCTCTACTGATGTTTTACTGCCTATATCAAGTTGCTTCAGCTGCAAAATAGAGCATCTTTATGATAACTTATGATTATTGTATTTCAACGGACACTCTAATATAAAACTATAATATAAAATGCACAACTAATGATGCTAAGAGACAAGTTTGTCTACAAGACACAAGTATCTTGGGCACAGCTATACAGCAGGAATTGTTTGGGTGTAGCTTCACTGACAAAAGGTAATAGAAAAATATTTAAATATCTTCCAAAAACTACTGAAGAGTAAAAGATTAAATCTTGTTAACGCCACAGTCAGGAATATTCTAAATGTATCACTGAAGTGGAATAAGGACCAGGGATCCGATCAACAAAGCGTTTGTAACGTTACGACTAATCGCAAATGTATACTTTATCATAGGCTTACGAATGGCATATTGCTACGATTATTTGGTGAATAAGGCACCAGGAAAACCAATGACCATTCCATCACTCAGCATTATTCCAGCATTGGCGGTGGTCTGTAAATAATCAAGTCTGGACCAGACAATCCAGTGATCAACAGCATGAGCATTGATCTAAGCTATTGGGATATGACGACGTGTCAACCACCCAATCCTGCTAGTCGCCTCTTACGACAAGCATGGGTTACTGAAGAGCAATTCTAACCCGGATTTTTGCGGGTGCCACAGTCAGGAATATTCTAGCTGTAGTGGAGTCTGGAGGAAAAAATTCCAGTACGGAGCTACTCCTTCCTTGAACCCCCATAGAGCTGCCAGTAAATGTCTTGTCTAAAAAAATTCTTTCACCAACAATGATTACTTTTTGTTATTATAAAAAATATTCCATCTCTTAACAGACAGAATTTATTACCTGTGGAATGTCTTCATCTTCTCTGAGAATGTCATCAATGTCATCGTCTAATCTGGCTCTGTCAACAATAAAACATACATATCTGAAAGATGAGAAATATGATCTTCAACCTGATCAAAATGGTGCTCCATTGATTGGATTATTTAAGATTTAGCTAAGCTGGTTTTATCTACATGACCGATGTAAAAAAACAGGAATCATCACTAGATATATTATAGCATGTGAACACTTTGAAGGTGGAAGATCACACTTGGAAAACTGCTCATATTCTTACGGAATACAAAATAATACAATACCACATAATATGCTGGTGTAGAGACGTACTGTAAATGTCACTCGAATGGAAATATTGGAAGATAAATCTGTGTTTCTCAAATTACAGCGATGAGTTATTGTTTATTCATCCAAAGATTCTCAAGACATTAAGTTTGAGAGACTTTGATGGATGAAATACCATGTGATAATATCAAAATACAGTTATTTTTTAAAATGCTACTTGTAATAGCCCTGTTTAATATAGACTATACTATGCCTAAATAATGCTGATAACACATTATCCCTGACTTGTTTGGTGTGAGTGAGTATGGTTTTGTGCTGGTATTAGCAACAGGCCTACCAAAGAAAACTTTCCCACTGTGCAGAAAAACGCAGAAAAGCCCACATTAATCGTGCAAATAGCAACATAAACACATTACCTCGCTACTGAAACAGTAACAACGGCAACGAAAAACTATGAAACTGCAACATTTTTATATCAGCGAACTTTGACCTCTACTGNTCTGCGTTTTTCTGCAAAAAGTGGGAAAGTTTTCTTTGGTAGGCCTGAGCAATATTCCAGCAATATCACAGCAGGGGACACCAGACATGGGCTTCACACATTGTATCCATGTGGGAAATCGAACCTGGGTCTTCGGCGTGACGAGTGAACACTTTAACCACAAGGCTAACCCACTGCCCATCAATTTCTGCTTTTCAACATGACGAGTGAACTCTTTAATCACTAAGCTACCCCATGGCTCCCCCTCCAAACCTGTTTGGATATCAGATATCCAAATGCTTTATAGGTAGTCATTTGAGATGGCAACGTTAAAATATCTTTCCAGTGCCTGCTCAACAAACATGGAAAACATTCTGACACAATGATGCTAGCAATACATACATTTTTGCAAAAGTAAACTTGACAAAGTTAGGGGGAAATGAACATATACTTAGAATATGCTTAATAAATCCACAAATTAAAGCCACTTTTGGATAATTACAGCAATATCTTGGCAGGGACAAAAGAAATCAACTTCACACATTGTAAGAGTGAAAATTAGAATTCTCTTCTTCCTAGTGAAAAACACCAGTAATACATACATTTTTGCAAAAGTAAACTTGACAAAGTTAGGGAGAAATGAACATATATTTAGAATATGCTCAATAAATCCACAAATTAAAGCCACTTTTGGATAATTATAGCAATATCCTTGCAGAGACAAAAGAAATCAACTTCACACATTGTAAGAGTGAAAATTAGAATTTTCTTCTTCCTAGTGACAACTGAAAGGTTCTCAATGAAAAGGAACAAGGCACGCTAACTCATGGTTCATTTGATGACATAACTTCAAAGGTGGATGAAAGGGACCACGTGTTAAGCTGTCGGTTTTGTTGCCGGCATGGAAACTACAGATATGTACCACAGGTTTGTTTCTGTACACAAAAAACGTACCCTGGCCAAAATCAGAATACAGAAACAAACCCTAAGACAAGTCCATTCTGCACCATATAAGAAACGAGCATTCACAATGACGAATATTTCGCGATGAACAGTATCACTAGTAATAAGGCAAATGGGACTTTTTGCATGAAACATGAACCGTGAAAACGGGTGAAAGTGAACTACATACACCCCTACTTTCTCAAAAATCTGTATTTGCCCCTGGGTACATATCTGTAGTACCTGAGCCGACGACAAATTCAGCGCATTTTAACTGTAGTAAAGCACAATAAATTTATTTTTTCTGCTTGTATCTGATGACCTTGCATCTGTTGGGATTCTTGATATGAAAATAGGCCAAAAGCAACCTATATTTGTCATAAGAGCTAACTAAATAGATAGGATGGTCAGAATGTGTAATTCCGTTGATAGCAATCCATCGAATCCAAACTAACATTCATAAATTCAGTCACTGGATCTACAGGCTGCCTTCTAGTAGTAGGAACAACTAAGTGCTGCAATAAACAAAAAAATAAACTGTACCATATTTGCAGAGGAAATTATTTTTAAATCTTCATTCAAAATATCTGATAATCATGATAATGGATGCATCATCTGGGCAAGGACATAGATCTCTAAAAATCGCATTCCGTATTCAAATAAGGATAAAATGACCACATATATATTTCATATAGATAAATATAATCCAAATTTTGAAACCAGTTGAATCCACTTTTCGATTTCTGTTGGAAAGTGATATTTCCAACTTGGCCTATCACCGGTAACGTGAAATCGCGCACCTGTTCCTGGGTTTATTGGCAGTTATCCTTTTGTGGGACCCCGTTGTAGTATTTCCTCGTGTACAGTATTTAGTTTCGACTTCATCTAATAAATCATCTATGTCATCAGCCATCCTTAGTTATGACGATGATACCTCGGCTACTGTTTACCCGATCACCAGGCTCGTGCTCGTGTTTACTTCCGATTTCCTCTTTTAGTAATAACGTTTGAAAAAGGTGCACTCATGATTGGTTGGCATTTGTAATATAGACATGGACATTTTAAGAATATTAAAACTGTAAAATAAATATTTCAAACGAATTTTCAACAATTTTTATAAACTTGTTTACGTGTAAACAAGTTTTGTATGCTTCCTAAATCGGATGGTATTTCCTGCCTAACTTTTATACTAATATTACTCAGACAAGAATGAATTGCGCATGCGCAGTCCACGCTAACAGAGAGTGAGTGGAGCAGATGCGTTAGTCGTGGAAATTTATTTACAATATCTGCGATTATAGCGGAGAGGATACTCTGAAATGGCTAAAAATGAACAAGTGTTGATCCTTGAACCAGCTGGTGAACTACGTTTCAAAGGTGAGAAACAATTGAGAAGGCCACTTGAGTCAAAGACACGTTGGTCTATGGTCAAATCCTCCCCACTGAACAGATCACTGTGCTATCGATGCTTGGAGGAAAGATCTGTAATTTATAATGCACAATAATGCAGTTGATCTAATCAAAGGTGAAGTAATTTATTGAATCAACCTTTTGTGGCGTAAAGAGACACTGTTCCGCTTGCATGAGGCCGGAATGTTCCAGAATTGCTAAAGAATCCTCATGAGGTTACACCGGCATATTTGTAAACTGAAAGTCATGATTTGATGTCATTTTGAAGACACAGACAGTGGCACTGTTTTTACCATATACGTATTTGTTATATAGGTCTGTATTTGGCGTTGAGAATGAACATGATGGATACTTCATGGTATCACCGTCTGTGATGAAATATGTTCCATTTGCATAGCATTATCACTTGTATACTGATCTGTCATTGATTTTTCAGCACGTGTACAGCCTTGTAATTTCTGGTAACCGTCAGCTAAGATCTAATCAGTTTTCATCTAACTGGCTACATAATTGACCTTGAAACAATCTGATGAGAATCTCTCATTTAAGTTTATATATATCATGATATTGCAACACACCTAAGATACATTATATATTAATGCAAAAAAGTACATTGACGCAGATTACTGTGTATGTATTGGTTCAAGATGGTTTCTTTCAGTCTTCAAATGCACATTCACAATTGAAGGGGGTTTGCCATGCTGTCATATTTGTGTTGCATCGATTTATGGTTTTGGGTTTTCAACATGCACAACCTGCCACTCATGTGATTGACATAAACAAACTGTCACAAACACTCCGTTTCATCTTTACCCTGAAGGGTATGAAGGACTACTTAATCTTTAACGATGATGACCAAAGTTGTGAATGCTTATAATCATTGTTCCCTGCTGGTGTAAGGCATGACTCACATGTGTCAGCTTGCAAATTAATGTCCTCATGTACATGTGTACTATCAACAATCTTAGGTTTTCCCTTGAGGGGATGGTAGCAGTTCACAAAGAATATAGTTCTATATGAAACACAATACAATATCAATATCTTGAGACACAGTTTGTGCATCAAAATATCAGACTTGTGTTGTTGGAGTTGGATTTTGTTTTGTGTTCACATGTGTTCTTAATATATAAGGGTCATTGGGTACTTTTGGTCTTGTGTGGTATATAAATCTATGGACTCCCTGAATGTTGAACTGGTAATGGTTGTGTTACAAAGATCCTGCAAGGATTCCTTGTCTTTCATTGTTAATTTTCAAGCTCTTAAAAATGAAATATGAATCATATCACAACATTAAATCATTCGAAAATGTTGATTGACTATGACATGGACAGCAACTGAACGAAACAGGGCCAAACACTGAAAATGATTCCATATTTTGGTGCAATACTTAAATATGATTAGGAAGAAGAATATGCAACATTTTTTAAACATCATACTTAACAAGCTTCTTTCTCTTCTAACATTGTAATAATATGTGTCACCATCAACATATTTGTAAACATGGATAATATATTGGGAAAAAACTGAAAACTGCTAAGTCAGGCAAACAGCAAATGTGTATGCAGGTATATTTGTCAATACACGTTTCATACTGTTATGTCTTGCCTGGCAGTGTGCCTTTCTGTTACTTATGTATTAGCCTGTAAATATATTAGGATAAGAGCAATACAAGGTTCAGCTATGTCTGGCACTGCCTCACAGTGCAAAAACACCACAGGGTTATGTATCAATTCAAGACAGTGTATGTATGTGAAAAGGAACACATGTATTTGGAATGAACATATGTTGAAAGAATTTACTGCACAGTGCTTATTATCAGAACCTTTCCATGAATGTACATGTATCATTGTATGTCCTGTCGTGGTGGAGTAGCCTAGTGTTTAAGGTGTTTGCCCATCATGCCTAAGACCTGGGTTTGGTTCTCCACATTTGTACACTCATATTCATATCTAACAGAAAAGTTTCATGTGATATGTGATTGTATTTAATGTTTTGTCTTTTGCTTTCATGAGTTGTATAGTGATTTGTATATTTCAAAGTTTAGGCTCCATATGTTTCTTGGTGAATGTTGTGCAATGGTCGTCATCCCTGTTGATTTGAGGTCTCATTCCTATCATTCTTCAGTTGTTCAAACAGCATTAACAGTTGCTTTCATTCAAGAACAGGATTCTATTGCTCAGTGACAATTTTAAGACTGTTGTTTTTGATTGTTACAATGGTGTCAAGATGACCAAGAAAAACATTCAAACTACTGCAGTTAAAGACTTGGAACTGAATTTCTGCATTCCTGACTTCATTGTCTTTTTGGGGTTGGTAGGGGAAAAGAAAATAAAGGGAAAAATGATAAACAGTTAACTCATGAACCTGCTGGTATAAATACTCTTTTTATTATCACTTTCAACACACTTAATTAACATTTTTGGAGACAACAGATTTGGGTAGTTCATCCAACATTCACAGGTCTTGCTTGAAACTATATACAAACAAACACAATGAAAGTCTAGGATATGTGGACAGTTGGTCTATCCCCTGTCAGTTTAAGATATGTTTCTGGGTTTATGCAAGCAGTTTCCCCCCAGGCTTACCCTTGATCCAGTACTCTATCAATATATAACACAAAGCTGTCATACTTTCAACATTCTCAGTGCAAGGGATGTCACACCTTGCCTAACACTAGCTGCAACTCCAATGGTGCTTTTTGTAAGCTGATTCCATTCGTGTAACTGTACGTAACAAATTACCCAATACAGAAGCTTGTGTTCTTTTTCTTGTTTAAAAGGTCAGGAAAATCATAGCCGATGCAAGAAATCTAATTACATGGTAAGATAGGTCGTTACATGGCAGGCACATGCTCCCCATTTCATAGTGAACTATGTTTTGTTTCTTTTTAAATATTTGTAGGAATTAGGATTAATGTCGGGGAATTGTTTGGAAGAAATGCCATTATTTTGTACATTGTACTCATGTTATTTGTACATTTGATGACGTACTTGATGAATGCTGTGATTTGTCCTAGTGAACTTCTAAAGATCATCCAGCAACCTGTAATTTGAGAAATGTTGGTAAACACCGTAAAACACTTTGTTGTGTTTGTAAAGCTATATTGATAGTCTTTTCAGCAGAAGTTTTGTCTTTTCTTCTCATTAAGCATTAGAATTATTAACAAGTGTTATTAATATAGCAGTGCTTTTGGTGAAGAACTGTCGAATGGTATGGAAAACATGTCATTGTGAAAAGTCTTGAAATTCTATATTTAGGCATCCATCAGCTCCATGAAAGTTTAAACATTTCAAATGAATAATGTTTCAGTTTTATTGTATCAGTCATGTGATGGAATTTGGTTGCAACTGAGGTGATTATCATAGTAAGGGGAAGTAACTGTGGTAGTCTTGCTTACATTATGGAGCCGTTGAGATCGTATGTTCTTGTCTAATTGATAAGATGGTAAACAGCAGAAATCCTCCTTGACTCTGATAATTATGGGTTACATGGCCATATATGTCTCTGAAAATGATGTGCCGGAGAAATGGAATATTGTGTGAGAAATGAAAGTTGTTTTCCATTGGGTAGATAAGTCCAAGCCAGGAAATGTGAAACACTGGTGCCAGTGTCTCTTTGATAAGAGTCTGACATTAGAGATTTCTGAAGACAGTTGGTGCGGATCATACATGTTATTTATTATCAGAGATTTTATGTGGCAAATCAGGACATGTGACACCACCTGTACACAGCTTTTTAAGTCATGACACCTGAGTGTGTTCATTCTTTTAAGGTTTGTGTTCACTTTTCATGTTCTCCCTGGCTAATGTTAGTTGGATGGTATTTTTTTACTTTTTTATTGCCATATTTTCCCACTCCAGAACATACATAATATAGTCATATATGTAAAGTTGTAAATGTTTTCACTTTCAATCTCTTGGTAAGTATAGTTGGATGATATTCATATGATACAGTACTTGGGTATCGGTGATACACTGGGTCATGATAGGATCGTATGTATCACATTATTAAGTAAGGTTGTAGTATGATACTTATGTGTAATGTCGTATGATAATACACTTTCCAAATGACAAAGTGTGGGGGCATGTTTTGACAAAGGTAAAGAGGCCTGTCCAAAATGTTCAGTATATTTTGTATATATTTAGTATCTTCTGAACATGTTGAGATATATTCCTGTCTGTTGTAATTAAGAATTTTATTTTATTGACTATAATCCATGTACCACAATATTCATTCCTCCCAAATTGTCTTTGACTTGCATTATAATTGTTTATGAGTTGTAATTACCCTCACAAGGGTAAGATCAGGGTTAGATTTGATCTTCCGTAACACAGGATCGACTAAAAGGGTCGTGTGGTCATTGAATGTCTACTGTGTAGATTGATGCTCATGTGGCAAGACTTAATTATTTATAGACCGTTATTAGATATTGCTGAGTTCGGTGTTAAACCACAAACCCCAAACCCTGAGATGAGGATCTATGTTATGTATATATCACGTGCTGTTACCTCATGGGCAGTCTGCCAGTGCCATGCAAACCCTCTTGAAAACAAATATTCCTATTTCAGAACATGCAAGTTTAGAATATGTAGCAAGTCTAGATTACCACACTTTCAGGTTCTGAAAGCGAAGGGGCGGTGGGGAAGCCTAGTGGTGTAAGTGTTCGCTCTTCATGCCGAAGACGGGGGCGGTGGGGTAGCCTAGTGGTTTAAGCGTTCGCTCGTCACGTCGAAGACAAGGGTTCGATTCCCCACATGGGCACAATGTGTGAAGTCCAGTTCTGGTGTCCCCCGCCGTGATATTGCTAAAAGCGGCGTAAAACCGTACTCACTCACTCACGCCGAAGACCCGGGTTTGATTCCCCACATGGGTACAATGTGTGAAGC
>VKKT01007732.1:18834-29576 GCA_008038995.1 Haliotis laevigata | reverse complement strand
AGTGAGTGTACAGGGTCAGGTATGAGCATCAGCTTACACATGCTGGCAGGGAGTGAGTGAATGTACAGGGTCAGGTATGAGCATTAGCTTACACATGCTGGCTAGGAGCGAGTGAGTGAGTGTGAGTGATCGCCCAATGTTGGTGGCAGTTCTGTGTTACCATCGTTCAGGAGGAGAGCCAACCGTGATGTACAACATAGGCAAACAGATGGATATGTTTTTGAGATGTTTACTGGTTTGAAGGAAGTTACTTTTGATAAATGTGTGGTAGAACAACCTGGAAAAATAATCGGGAAAACAAAACAGTTGATCCTATGTGATTCGCTTATCACTAACTCCACTTCAAGCCAAACGAAATCATATTCTTTTGTTGTTATTAATGGAGACAGCATTTTTATTTGAAAATATAGTAAACAAATGTTGGTATAGAATTAAGGTATAAAATGTCTGACCTTTGTAAAAAGCATCTTTTTCTTGTTTGCTTGAGCAAGGTTGAAACCAGTTGTTAAAAAGTATCTATTTTATCAAAATGTATCAGAGTTACCCCCTGAAGTACATCAATTCAAGAGAAATGTTGTCTTTGGCAGAAAAAGAAGTTATTAATCATAGTTCTTAATGGTGTCGGTAAAATGATTCCGTTGCTTTGGTATAACATGCTGTTTGCAAGTCAGTTGAACACTGGGTGTTATTATGAGTTTTGAATCTTATTTGTGCAGAAGTTACAAAATGACTCAGTCTCAGATGAATGAACAAACATATCACAATTGTATGTTGTGTGTCATATGGTGAGCTGGTGTTTTCATCAATACAAACTGAAAAGGCGGAAATATATTGACACTCCGGTTGGTGACAAATATACCTGAACAAATAGAGAAATTGATCATAGTGTTTCCTCCTTCGATAATATTGAATATGTAACAGTTGCAGCAGTGATATTTGAAACAACTGGCGATGATAGATAGTCATGAATATCGGGAGTGACTTGGCAAACATGCTTGTCTGAAGACCAAATAGGTATGGGTGATAGATGGGTTGAAAGTCGTGAGCATTCTGCAGTAAATAGATCATGATGCAGGGATTTACATAGACTAAGGCGTAGTCTCTGAATATATATAATTTTGATAGTAACAAACAAGCCCATTTATATTGAAAAGGAGCCCTAGGGCGACCAGAGATAAATCTAGACTTGCTTTATTGAGGGCTTGAGCACTGCAGAGAGGGCTTGGCAGTAGGGAAATTAATGTGGTTCAGGGACTGTGAGACAGACTAGGATTTACATTGAGTCCTGTTTTTGAGTGTCCCTGGGACTTATAGTTTTAATTTTCAGAGGTCCTAGACAACAAAATGGGGGTCCCAGACACTTAAATATTATTAATAATAGTGTTATTGTCTTGTATGATCATCACATTATTTGTTACAGTTATTGAATTGTTAATGATACCATAACCCAGCTAGTAGCAAACTCTTTGATAACTTATTGTTACTTGATTGGAATTTCACAAAAAGTATTTTGACTTTTTCTGCGTCCCTGTGGATGCGCTAATAAATTTTGTTGCGTCCTGTCAATTTTTATGCATATAGGACGCAGGAATTCGCATCCTGTAAATCCCAGTGATGACATGCATCCATTTCTGCTTTTAGATATGAAAGGCTACAAGTGATACAACAAGAAAGTAAGGATTGCAAACTGAATCACTCCTAGACTTATTTAAGTACCAGGCAATGTGATATCTTTTGGTGATAATGTCAGTCATTCTTGAAGCTGTTTGATTAAATGTTCTGGTGTGAGGTCTTGTAATGTTTTATCACCTTTGGTCTTGTAGGCTTAACATACAAAACATAGCAACTAGCACTGCACTGTATGACCAGAATTCAGGTATACAGCAATATGCTTTTAAACCATACATATTGCAATATTTGTTCTGTGTACTGGTATATTAGGTTAACAAATTTGACAACATTTCTATTTTTTCTGTGGTTTGATCGGAAACATGGTTTTAGCGACAGACGAAAGCAATCATTTTCTTCTTGTGTATGTGAAAGTGAAAATTGACAGGGAATAGATAACAAAATTTCGTAATACAAAATACAAAAGAATTCTGCAACTTCAGGCTCTGAGACTCAATACTTACTAAGATTTTTACCTAGTATCACTCTGAACTTGACAATTTGTATTGTTAGACATTTCCTGAAAATATATGACTTGTCATGAATTGATTCATCGCATGAGCTAGGGTGACACAGGGCACAGTTTTACAATCATTCAGTTTTATAAACTTTAAATTAATTAGAAAATGTAACAAATTCCTACCTGTCACACCTAATTTTTAGACTGCTGTTGTGGGAACTAAAGCATTTATTTTGGGGTCTTTGTTTGGTAAAAAAAGATCTGTATGTACAATCAGTGCCATTCACTGTCAAACACTTTAGCTCCCAATATGTTGCAGTCTGTATCACACTACAGACCTGTTTGGCCATCTATTGCTATACAATATCTTTGCTGATATACTGCCTTAAAAGATACCCACTATTCTATGGAAAAGTAGACGTGCAATGTATGTGATTTAATTTTTAATTTTCAATGGAACATGAATGCTATATTGGTTGTATGATCACTTTTCTATGAAATATACATGAAAGACAATACTTTAACAAAGATTACACTGTGAATAGAGCTGTGTATCGTGGCCTAATTGGCGAGACGATATATCCTGATACTAGTTTAATGAGGCGAGATGATATATCATGAAAGTATTGGCAAGGAACCTGTGAGACAATTATCATCACGATACAATGGTGGCGATATGTATCCGGATACTTTACAATTTCTAGTAACAGAACACACATAATAGATCTCTCTCTTTCTCTCTCTTTCTCTCTCTCTCTCTCTTTCTGTCTCTCTCTCTTTCTTCCTCTCTCTCACACACACACACCCAAACACTTAACAAGCTGTTCATCTGATAAAGTTTCAGCATTTAATGCTTAAGAAAGTACAGTCGCACATATTCAGTATACCTTGATGTAACATATTTAAGTTTGCAACTGAGGTTTCCCTTGGGAAGTTCTGTTTCTGCACCAATGCTTTCACAAACAATTCATTGTAATTTTTATCAGAATTCAGAATCACTGAAAAAAACTCTTAAGTGCTTTCTTTGTTCTCTTTCTTAACAAAGCTAAGACATCGTTCATAGTTGTTAATAAATGGTGTGATTTGTCAAACAACTAAAATATATTTCAATTACTTGAAGACAAGTATTCTGCAGTTCACAGAGTTTGAAATATGTTCACACTCTTTCACTTATACGCCAACTCCTTTCTTCATGTAACAAAGATAGCAGACACAAACACATTCCTAAAAGGTTCAATTTGTTTTTAAAATTCAGGAGAATTTCAAAGAGACTCCCTTCCTATTCCTAATGCAATGCTCCCTACAACTTGAAGTAGTCTTTAAGTTGTATCGGGATATATTGTGTCTTGTGGCAATGCATCGATGTATCGTGGACCCTCGCGATATAAATTTCCTGATATATTGCCTAAATGTGTTTTGTATCGATGCACTTGTGTCGCGTTGTTGACAATGCAAACATCGATACTATTGATGAATCGTTACACCACTAACTGTGAAACTAGACATAAGTGTTTAATCATGTTTAATCAGGTACTGAGGTAGTTTTAATTATTGTCAAAAGGCCCCAGAGCAAATACAAGACTGTTTCAATGTACCACATGTATTTTATTTTTGGATACTACATGTATGAGGTAGATGAATAATTCTAGCTGTTGATTTTGTAGGGTTTTTCTATCATTTCTGTACAGTTGATTACATTCAGATGTCAGTTATGAAACATCCGACTGGCCTGATTATTGTATTGATCCGCGTCCAGAATGGAGACCATTTGAGACAGTTGCAGTTGTTAGAAAACATTGTGTGAGGATCTCGTTTTAGGATCAGTATATCGATTGATGCCACAATTAGTTATTCTGTATGTATATAGATGATAATTACATACCTAGATCTGCAGTTAATTAACCAAATGCTGAATATGTACTTAAATAATTCCTACTGAGTATTGCTTCATATTGTCCATCTTAACTGTGGTAGTCTCAACAAGTGTATATGTTTTGGTGGAAGTGAAATATTCATATGGTACAGTCATTCAATATTTGTATGTGAGGATTGCTGATGCCATATTAGCGTAAAAATGTATTGATGCATCAATATACAATTATTGATGTATTTTTGAGTTATAATGCTGCCAATACAATTGTACTTCATCTAGGGAAGGCCCAGGGCCCAGTCAATTTTGGTGACCTTCGCATAATTTCAGGGTGACGAGGACACTTTGAAGATTTCAGCATGTTAACCTGAATTGTCAGCAAGATATTTCAAGAACGGTTCACTGGATTTTCTTCATAGACTTTCAAGACTTCCCTTGAATGTTTTTCAATAAGCAGTTTCTTTAGTACTGTTTTTGCATATTTCATACACTATGACATTCATGTCATGGTCAAAGTCAGTCTTAAAAATATGTGTGTGTTTGAACACCTAAAGAGCAAGATATCAAACTAGGAAATACCAGAGAATCTTCATGAACGTTCATACACTGATTTCTGTTATTCACATATTACATCAACATAAGTTCTAATGAACTGTATGTATTGAGACCATGTGTTAAATCATGAGCCACATATTGCGATAAGTATTGTATTGCTGTTTGTTATACCACTAGTAATGATAATATGAGAACTGTTTTCAAGGTCGAAGGTCCCATCAGTGTCTTCCGTACGTTAGTAGGGGTGTTGAGGATTAATGGCTGTAGCTGTCATTGTCTACTTATTCAGTCATTCACTCTTTTCTTCAATAAGGGTGTTATAAGAAAGAAAGGTGGCATACTAATTTGATTTTCATCTAATGTGTCATGTATGGGTACACTGCTCATAGGCAGTTAAGGAACTCCTGATTCTTTCATATCACTCTATTTGATCTTTTAGGTGTGACGGATCAACTGTAGTAATATGAAGAGAAGCAGGTGGGGTTTTCTTCTCTTCTGTAGTGTATAGTAACTAGGACAGCGGGATATCCATGTCCACTGTGATATTTCTACTTGCCACCATGTAGCCATCAGGTCATTGTGTTGTGCTATCAGTTAATACATGGGTTGTTGTAAACACCACACAATGTCTGGCATGCTCACTTCATACCATGAAGTAGAGAAACTGGCATAGGTAATCAATAAATCATGGTAATGTCAGAGAAAGTTTTCACATCTCATGTTTTATAGAGGAGCTTGTTACATAACACAGATGTGAGATATTTCATTTTATTGACCACTTTGAAACACCGAAGAGGCTAACTATTGTATCAAGCCCTATGTTGTTTAGCAGGAAATCAGCTTTATAGACTGGTTGAAACATGCCTGAAGTGGCGCAATGTTCAATCTGTGTCACTATTCAAGTCTTATTGATTGTGAAATTATCTACTCCCTGTCTGAGGTTAGTGTGATATTTTGTAGTTTAGAAAGGTTTGTGTTTGTAACCTGTAAAAGATGAAGGTGGATGATGATGATGATGATGATGCAGATGATGATGATGGTGGTTGTTGTTTATTCCTGTACACAGAAATATTGTAGCTATATGACTGAAGCCTTTAAATAATCAAGCCTGGATCAGACTAACAATCCATGCCACTGAGCTACCATGACAAGCAATCAAAGTCAAGCCAAGCCAATCTGCCATCACTGTGTCCAGCATTGGTCCCCGAGGACAATGCTAATTTTGAATCCCAATGGGAACCTTTTCTCTTGCTGGCAATGTGTTGCAACTGGCACTTCAGTTGACAGGCAGATCTTTTGTTTACTCCAGACATGTAAACATGATCAGATTTGCACTGTATTTGGCAGCATTTGCATCTACAAAATATTATTCAAAGGATGAGCACTATTAAGACATTGTCCTGTATGTATGGCCCCTTATATTCTTCATTCCATGGATGCAGCTGGTTCGAAAATGCTGAGTCTGCAAAGTGTCACATCATTTACTGTTAAGCATTTGGCAAGATTTCATTAAATGTGGCTTGTTATGTCTGAATGCCATTTCAAGCATCATTATGACTGGACTAGACTAACAACTTGTCTCTGAAATGAACATATTTTACTGAAAAAAAGTTCATAGAAAAAAAAAATATAATGAAAAGGAGCCCTGAGACGTTCTTCATCCTGAAGCTGAGGAAATCTGGACTCGCCACATTTTCTAGACTTGCGTGGGCTTTCTTGGATATATTTACTTCAGGGTCTGTACGACAGACTATGACTGGACATGAGACTGTTCTCACCTAGTTATTTCAACTCCTCCAAACAGGGCCATATAGTTGACAAGTATAAATGAGTCATTGAAGGGCATTGATATAGAGAGGATATCTTTTCCTTTGTTGGAATGACATCACTAGAAATACGCGTGCTGGCTAATAATGAGATGCTGTTAATATTTGTAGGGTTTTTCAACTCGAGTTTCATGTATTTGAATATGCTCGTCCTCAAATCAGTCAAGGAAATTTTTGATGTCATGAGACAGATGTCAGATGGGGTATTGGTTGGTGATTCAGACAGTGACCATATTAGGTGTTCCACGGTTACACTTTAGGTACTCTTTTGTTCACTGGGAAAAGGGTTGATAGGTGAATCTTGAACATAAAACATGTGAAAAAGTCTAGGTTTTGAATATCGGAGGCTTCTTTTGTGTGTTTCCGTGAAAATTATATATTTTCGTTGACTAAGTGTATATCCAAGAAGGTAATGCACTTGACATTAGGTGGTGTAGTAGTTCAATCCAGGGACCTCACAAATCTTTCCTGGCATCGGGATTATGAGATGGATTAATGGTAATATAATTTGTTAACTGTGAATTATTTTTTCCAAAGGTCTAAGTGTGAAATGTGAATGAATGGCTTGGGTATTTTGGGTTAAGTGTATGCTTGCATGGTTAAGGTTGGTTAAAATGTAAAGTTTGAAGTTCCCAGATATGAGATGTCCAACGTGATGTACCTACTGTCAATTGTGTTCTCACAGGAGTCTGCTGTGCCTATATTTTTCATTTTGTCTGCAAGTCTGAGATAGTTCTCAAATCTCATGGAAGCTGCAGTTGGTAAGCAGCTGATAAGGAGGGGAATAAAACTGACAAGCTGTGGTGTATGAATGCGTATTTTTGAACATGTTGAAGTAATGATCATATTGCACTTGAAATTAAAGTGATACATTTTTACACTTGAGTTTAATGCCTGAATAGGCCCGATTCCACAGGCAGCTGAGTGACAGGCATGAAATAAACAAGTTCAGCTTGATTGTCAGTTCATGTGATGCTGCAAGGGAAGAAAAAATATATAGTCGAATAGCTTTGGGCTTTCCTCACACATGACGATAGTATGAAAATTCAAATGTTCAGTTTTTGTTGAGCCATTTATGACGAGTCCAGTGATTTTTTTCAGCAGCTGGCATCCTAAAGGTCAGTAAAGGATACGTATTTGTTGAACCCATTTTAATATGGGTCTTAAATTAGTTCAGCTTCGCTGACTACGGAATGAAACAATAGCTTTAAAGGGGAAACTTGTCACAGGATGATTGACAAGTCAAGTATGTTTTATGGAATTCTTTCAAAATTTCTTTTTGTCTTTTGTCTCCTAACTCTAATGTTATCCTGCCCACCAACCAAGAATGGAGATTACCATATTACTCAAGATATAGAACATGACCTGCATCATCTGGTGTTAATAAGGGTCTGTTTGTAAGATGAAGGTTAGGCCTCCACTGGTTGTGGTTGGATCACACGGACCAAAGGTCTTAACGAGGCTCGTGGTTCATGAGACGACATATGGCCCTATCTGCTGTCTCTTTGGTGATCAGCAGCATTCAGACAAAGCATCAGTGTCATATAATTACAGCACTAATTACAGCATGATTAGGAACCAGACCTTTGAACATTTTCCCCTTTGAGTCACAGTTAGGTATTTAACATGTCAAAGGTCACAGCACCTGGGAAATAGTTGACATTTCAATAGAGCTCTAATCAGGGGATTTAATGATTGTTAGGTTAGATCTCGTAATGCTTTCAGCTACCCATGAATAATGTCGCTCCCATCAGATGCAGTCATCCTTTCTTTTCAAATTAAGAAGTCAATGTCAGTATTTTATTGGCAATCATTTGATTGATAGTGAAGATGATCAATCAGAAATTGATTTCTGTCACCCCACCATAGACACCTTAGGCACTTAGTCGCAACGTGGATGTCAAAGGAATGATTGCCTGTGTTCCCACTCCAGAATAATTGACTGCGTTGCCTCCAATGCCTGTTGAATTTCCTAACTGCTGATTCCTGGGTGCTGTCCTCGGCTTTGTTTGTAGTAGTAAACCGCTGAGTTCCTACCACCAGCACCGGCCGAACACGGCCTATTGATCAAGTGGTCCAGCTAGGTTTGTTTATTGCACTTTCTTTACTCTCGTTCTGGTTGGGGTCAAGGTCGCAAGTTTTCAAATCGCATATTTCAGTTTAACAGATCGTTATTCTGAAATGCATAATTTGTGCTTTTTGTTTTGTAAGGGGAACAGGAAGTCTGGTCTGAGACTGCATAATTTGTTGTGCAGAGTTGTGTCCCTTCAGCGTGCCAGAATCCTGTGCTTGGTTGGAATCCTGGTTTGCTGCAGTTATGTTTCTAGGTCTGTCGGGCAGTCAGGTGGCCTAGTGGTTAAAGCGTTCTCTCTTCATGCCGAAGACCCGGATTCGATTCCCCACATGGATACAATGTATGAAGCCCATTTCTGGTGTCCTCCCGCTGTGATAATTCTGGAATATTGCTAAAAAGTGGCGTAAAACTAAACTCACTCACTCACTCACTCACTCACACACTCACTCACACACTCACTCACACTAGGTTTGTCAGCACCATACCTGTGCTTGTGGGTTTCACCTTTCACCGAAGTGGTAAATGTCTGACCTGCATCACCTTGGGATTTCCTTTCCAACTATACACTGAGATAACACTGGCATATTGTCAAGAGTTGTACGAAACCCAACTCTCTTGTTTTGAGAATGTTTTGAAAATTACATCATATTGTTTGGGATCAGTTAGCTATTTCAAGGTGTAATTTAGCCAACTGAATCTTTCATATCAAATGTTTAAAACATCTTGTAAATGTTCAAATTAGGGTATTATGACTTGGTGAAGGGAATTGCATGTTGATTTGGCCAACCAGGTTGACCAGAGTCATTGGTAAAAGTGCAGTGTTGAAGTGATTAATAAGACTCCAGACAGGAATAGAATTGTGTTGTAGATTTGGCACCTTGAAATTGACCCAACTACTCCTTTCGTGAGTGAGTGAGTGAGTATGGTTTTATGCCACTTTTAGCAATATTCCAGCAATATCACTGCGGGGAACACCAGAAATGGGCGTCACACAACTCCTTTCATGAGGTATGGGGGGCTGACTGAAGTATTCTTTCGTAGTGTAGTATAGTTGTTTGACAGTTGGAGAAATCAATCAATTTCCTCTTATTTGGTCTCTTTCTCCAGTACCAGTGTTTCCATTCTGTCTGGATTCAAAGAAATCAACTTGTCCGAGAGCCTTATAATGCTGCTGTGAAAACATTAATGATCTGCCCAAGAGAAATAGCATCTCACTTGTGCGTTTAATGTCTCTGGACTGGTGGAGGCTTCACAATGCTTGTGTAGTGCCAGTCGATACATCTCTTCTCTCAGCTGGCAGACTATTTATCTACATGTGAGTACATCCAGTGCTTTGAAGATATGTTGTCCAAGGCCCTGCTAATTCCCTGTGATGCCCTCATGTAGAAAGGATTGGGACCTTCGTTCGGGATCCATCAGATGACTTTGTTCTCCCTTCTGTAGAAAGTGAAGGGCATTAGTAACTCATCGGACAGTCATCCATCAGTAGACTTCCTTGTTTGGTTCCACTATACAGATGGTGGGGCACTCAGTTACTGGTCCATCAGCTTGTTATCTGCTACTGTGCACAGTTTGGGACAGTAACTTACAGTTATTTATGTTCTGTCCTGTAACCGGATAGAGCTCTCAGTTATTGTTCCATCAGTAAAGTGGGGCGATGGGGTAGCCTAGTGGTTAAAGTGTTCACTCATCATCCCAAAGACCCAGGTTCGATTCTCCACATGGGTACAATGTGTGAAGCCTATTTCTGGTGTCCCCTGCCATGATATTGCTGAAATGTTGCTAAAAGCGGCATAAAACTAAACTCACTCACTCACTCACTCCATCAGTAGATTTCCTAGTTCTGTCCTTTTGTACACAGGACGGGGTACCAAGATACTGGTCCATCTAGAGACTTTCGTGTTCAGCCAAATCTTAAAGGCATCATCTTTTAAAACTAGAACTTGAGATCTGAAACATAACCTTACCAGCAATGTAGTTGCCACTGTATTGGTCATCACAATATTAGACAATGTGTAACATTTTTTCATTGATTGCCCAGTTTGTATCTGTAGGTTGAAATTCAAGTAGATTGGCCTGTGTGTTTTTCTTCTAGCTAAAACATTTCACACATTTTGAAAACAGTAATCATGTTTACCATTTAGCATTCTGAAAATGCTATCATTTAACTCAGAATTGATTTTTGCTCGTAATTGACTTGATTTTTGTTTTGTGTCTCCTTCTCTACTCGGGGGCGGTGGGGTAGCCTAGTGATTAAAGCGTTGGCTCGTCACGCCGAAGACCCGGGTT
>VKKT01007732.1:7040-17477 GCA_008038995.1 Haliotis laevigata | reverse complement strand
TGTGGCAAGGTGTTACCTACTGGTGCAACCTGGAACACTTGACAGGAAGTTCACTGTTCTGTAGCAAGGTGTTACCTACTGGTGCAACCTGAACACTGGACAGGAAGTTCACTGTTCTGTGGCAAGGTGTTACCTACTGGTGCAACCTGAACTCTTGACAGGAAGTTCACTGTTCAGTGGCAAGGTGTTACCTGTTGGTGCAACCTAAACTCTTGACAGGAAGTTCACTGTTCAGTGGCAAGGTGTTACCTGTTGGTGCAACCTGAACTCTTGACAGGAAGTTCACTGTTCAGTGGCAAGGTGTTACCTGCTGCTGCAACCTGGAAAGCTTGTTGGATGAAGGTGTCTGATCCCCTGCTTACAATCGTCAGGTAGTGTGTAGGTCTGCCGTGGTTTATGAATGTTCATGCAGGTGTAACTGTTACCATAAATACAGAGGACTGTTCTGTATTGCACTGTATGCAAACACATGCTTGAAGCGTAACATTTTCCCATGTGTAGAAATGGATTGGTCATGGCAATTTGTTCAATGTGGTGAAAGTGGACACGTCTGCTATCACGGCACTCTCTGCGCGTCTGCTGTCTGTGTGCTGTCTATTTGTCTGCTCTCTGGATGTCCTTCAATCTTGACATTCAGGTAAGTCCTTTTGTCTGATCCACTTTAAGACTACACAAACTAACTACTGTGTGTGTAGCCATCCAGATGCGTGGAGAAGTATTTTGGAGAAAGATTCTTTGGGGATCTATCTTGTCTGACGCCAATCTGTACATGAGTAAATTAATGAATCCAACTCAAATCTGGAATGATTTGGCAAGTCTAGAGGTGTGGTCTGATTGTGCAGGCACCAATGTGCTGCATTTTCATTGTGCAGGTATCAGTGAGCTGTAGTGTGATCGTGAAGGTATCCATGAGCTGTTGTCTTACTATGGAGATATTAATGAGTTGTGGTCTGATTGTAGTGATATCACAAGTTGTGGTCTGACTGCAGGTACAAACAAGATGTACTCTGATTGTGCAGGAATAAGCCCTGTAGGCCTTCCTGTTGGCAATTGTTGATTACATCCATATTTGGTTTCCATGCCTTAGTGCTAGCTTGTTCATCATGGAGGGGTTTACACTATATGTTACATCCCACTCATGCTCATTCAGAGTTGATGGTGATGCAGAAATGTGCTTCCAGCGATGCACGCACGCAGGCAGGCACGCACGAACACACTGTACAGAATGGACTAAGAAAAGGATATGTTAGGTCCTGAGGGACACATAACAATACTCTTGACAAGAAATGCACGCCGTGAAGATCCAGGTTAGAATTGGTCTTCAGTAACCCATGCTAGTCGTAAGAGGCGATTTATGAGATAGGGTGGTCAGGTGTGCTGACTTTGATGACACATATCATCGTATCCCAATTGCATAGATCCATTCTCATGATGTTTATCACTGGATTGTCTGGTCCAGACTCGATTATTTACAGACCGCCACCATATAGCTGGAATTTGAATATTGCTGAGTACAGCATTTAACAACAATAAACAAAAGACAAGAAATACCATATTCCTGTGATTCAGATCCAAGATATACTCTTAAGTTTTCATTACTTTACAGCACAGACTGTCATGTTTTCTTGGAATGCCATTGAATTCAGTATTTGTAAGTCAATGTTTTGACCATGATGAAAGACAAATTAGAAATTGCTGAAATTATCTGTATTTTAGACCCCTCATGTTATGTCCCTGCTGTTTTTGAAAACCAAAACATATATTGTTAAAATGTTTGGTAATAATCACACTGCATACCATCCACAGTATGATCCTGATTTGACCATATTCCGTGCCATTCTTGGAGTTCTGCGATCAATATCTTATTGTTTTCCAGAGGACTTTGACAAGAGATGTTTAAATCAAATTTGGGACAAAATTGGATATGTTTCATGTCCAGAAACATTGACACAATAAATCAATTGGTTAATAAGAAATTAGCAGATTGTCCAAATTTGGAGAGACAGATGTAAAAACGTTGATCAAACGCCTGCAAGAATCATATCTGATCTTCGTACCAAACTCAATTCCTTGCTGTTTTAACTTCTTTAATGTACTGGAAATTGGAGATGAAAAATCAATTAAAAACGATGATAGTTTCTGTTTCAAGGTGCACGAGAAGGCAACAGTAAATAAGGAGAAAATCAATGGAGAAATTAGTACCTCCCTGACCTAGTTGCTGGGAGTTCAGTGAGAGTCAAAGTCTGAATTTATTGGCATTGCATTGAATAATCAATTCTTGTGATGTACTCTGATATAATGAACTGAACTTTGTTGTCTTGTTACTTGGGAGCAGGATGTGCCAACAGTACCCTGTACTCACTCACTCAGAACAAATCACTCACTCACTCGCTCAGAACAAATCTCACTCTCTCACTCACTCAAAACAAATCTCACTCAGAACTAATCTCACTTACTCAGAACAAACCTCACTCAGAACAAATCTCTTTTACTCACTCACTCACTCAGAACAAATCTCACTTACTCAGAACAAATCACACTCACTCAGAACAATTCTCTTTTACTCACTCACTCACTCACTCAGAACAAATCTCACTCACTCAGAACAAATCTCACTCAGAACAATTCTCTTTTACTCACTCACTCAGAACAAATCACACCCACTCACTCAGAACACATCTCACTCACTCACCCTATCGAAATTAAGGGTTCTGGTATCTGTGAGGTTTTCTCAGTTCAGGGTTCAGGTTTTCCTCCAGCAAAACATGACCCTATTCACATAAAACATTCAACTTGAAAGCTACAACAAGGACCTCAGGCTTGAAGCTTTATTTTGGACAGTTCCATCCACTGGTTTCCTTGATTATTTACAACCCAACATGATAATGCTGAAATGGTCAGGATATCTGCTGGAGTAATGCCATGGTTATCAACTCCCAGTCACTTTGGTTTGTGGGCTACTGATACAGATTGGTGAAAGAGTGGACAGATTGGGAGAGCCAGGGTTGGAGGTGTTTCTTATACTGTGGAGTATTTTTTTGCGTATTGTACAATTAATGTCTCAATGGTTATATACTTTGAAAACATGAATGGCAAGCTTGAGTTGTGTTCATTATTTAAACTCGTTACCCTATAAGGTAGCCAGGGCTGTCAACCTGAATCAGTGTCAGTTAGCATTGTGAAGGTATTCATTGTATGGCAGCTTGTGATTGAAATATCGTGATTCAGCTTGTCTTTGCTGACGGGGTACCCACTTTCTTGTCCATCTTATTAGCCTAGATTTTCACTCTGGACACTGGGGCAGTGGGGTAGCCGAGTGGTTAAAGCGTTTGCTAATTCCCCATGTGGGTGTAAAATGTGTAAATCCCCTTTCTGGTGTCTCCGTCGTGATATTGATGGAATATTTCTAAAAGCAGTGTAAAACTAAACTCATTCTAGGGATTAGTTAACGCTTCAGCTTGGCTTTTAGCATCACTGTCTGTAGAATTTTGTTTATCATATCTGTTATGTTACAGTTTTAATTGCCTTGGATGCAGTTCATTTGCAGTTGTAATGAACCATTATAATCACTGACTGTTCCTTTTTATGTAATGCCAGTGATTTTGAAGCCTATAAAAATCAGTAGAACAAATGTCCTGAGTGGCCATTGACCTAAAGCTCTTTTTGACMTTTTTTGAAATCCCAATGCCATCATATAACTAAATTGTTAATGACATTTAATGTTGCAACTTGGATTCTAGATATACAGCGAAATTAAAAAGATCTAATCCCACTGTTGACAAATATGAAATTTATTTTTCTAATATTTTTCAAATAATACAACTACAACTTAAATAAATTGATTTTTTAATGAAATGAAAGCATTTATAATGTCCAGAAATATCACAAAAAAGCAAAAACTATGGCGATTTTTTTCAATTTGTGACATGTCGTAACATCCCGGTGCCTTTTTCTTTTATATTTTAATTTTTACGTAATTAGAAAGTTATTATGTAAAGATTTCTTAAATAATATGTATGGTCGCCTGTTTCCCGATATCAGTGGCTTTCCGCTTGGTAACATGACACAACAACGGAAAATACCTCCGTTTTCAAAGCTTCGTATGAATAACATGCGAGGCGAATCGTTCGATGGCGGGTATCGTTCGAAAGCTCTGAACATCAACAATATCACTATACCCTTGCTGAGAGTATTGTCACAGTTGTAAGAAGGGATTTTATTGGATGAAGATTGGTTTCTAATGACGCTTTTTCGCCACAGTCTGCTATAAGACTCGTGATTGGTCAAAATCAGACACGTGACATGAGGCAGCCAATCATATTACGGCAATGGATACTCTCCTCGTAAACGAAAACTTTTATGTTTAGATGAAAGTTTGGGTAAAATAATGCTATTCGGAACATATTAAGCACGAAATCGCTATGTATATGTAAATTCTGGAACTTATTGGATGCATCGTGCTAGGTTATGACCTGTGACAAAAATGCTTCATGCATATACTTTCGCATTAAACATCGTGTCCAAGCGTGAAGATTGAGGCGGCGAAAGTCGAGGTGTCACTTGTCAGTGTCTTGACTTGCATTGCATGATCGCCCAAAAAGATGGAAATAGTAATTTTATATGTATGTTTGACAACTTTTATTAATGCTACTGTTGATTTTTTTCATTAGTTTATTCAATGTATTTAATGATTTCCTTGAAACATTGTTACATGCGGGTGGGGTCGGGAAACCCTTTTTTCGATTGTCCAATGCTTAAAATAGCAGCCAATCGCGCAATCCATTACATGTACATTTGGTAGCTTAGTGTGATAAAAATGGATGCGTAAATACATACACGTCGCGGAAACATGATTTCGTGGTTAGTTTTTGATGAATTCGTAAATGATAATGTTCATAATTTATTAGGTCCAATATGTGAAAATAACATCGAAATTATCGATCGGCCCGTGTGTCCTAATTAGTAAGAAAGTAGTTGGTCATTGAAAATGTTATCGGACTATGACCGAAGGCCGATGACAATATGAAACCCTGAATGCATATGCATGGGCTTAACAACTGGTTCAATTTAGGTGTGTGTTTTTGGTAGCTTTTCCCATCACCTTCAGTTTTGTACTCTTCATGGTTTCAGTTGTGGTTGTCAATATTTCTAGATAGCATCCAATAAGTGACGTTGGTGGCGTGTTCTGTAACAGTTAACTACATCATGTACCTACCCAGACCTTTTGAAACTTGTTGGCATACATTCGTGTGTGACACATTACGTACTTAGGTGCCCCTTCAATAATGATGCTATAATTACTGTTATTAGTTCAGCTTAAAAGGTTCAATAGAATTTTCTCACAGTGTCTTCAGACTAGTAGCTAAGGACTAGGACTTAAAATTCGATTTGTCATATGAAATAAACCATATCTCTTCATGAATATCATTCATAATTCAGATTCACAAAAATCGAATAATTATGATTTTTTAAATGAAAGGGTGTACTTAAGACTTTTCTTTTACTCATGAGAGTAAGATATAAATCGTGGAACATAAACAAGCGATACAGTAGTGTAACTTCAGTAGTTTAGTAGTGATTTGCCAAGGCCCCTCGTATTGCTGTCAACCAAAACATAAGGCGATGAGTGCCATTGTTGTGATGAATTGCTTGTTGGCTTTACAAAAACATCATTGAAATGTTTCAAGCTCAAACTGCAAACTTGCCTTGTTCATAGATTCTTGTCACCAACAGAATATTCCAAATATTGAATGTATACAGCGTTATAGTTGTACCTTATTGAATTCTTCCATCTGTCCACTAAATGATTTTGAAACATTTATCTATTCATGCCTTCGGATATTAGATAAATCAGCGTTATTAATTAAGAATGAAATTGAAGGGGTCCTTCGCATAACTCCTCTGATGTTGAAAGTCTGGGGTTCCAGGGCCATGCAGATTAAACAGCAAATCTCAAGGACCTTGTACACCCTTAAGTTTGATCACTGTTAGTCTAAGTAGGGGCTGTTCTGTTGCCAAGACTGGCCCTGAACATGGATATGGGGTGATTCTCTTGTTGAGTCCCGGGTGACATGTTACAATCAATCCAATCAATTTCTGACTTTGAAAGTCACGTTAGGAACTGAATACTTGCTCTAATGGATTGCATGCATTCATATATTCACATGTCAGCACTCTTGAGATTGAATGTTTGATTAATTGGTCTCAAAATAATAAACTGGTGGATGCAGAGTGTCTGACATGACGACAACCATGGTTATGTTTTATGTGTGTCATGATAATATATGGCGCTGTCACCATGGCAACCCGATGTATGTTGATCAGTTCACTGACAGTTCCTCACTGTTGTGATGTTGTCAATGCAGACAGCTCTGACATGAACTGTTATTATCAGTAAGACTTATACTATAGATATCAGGGATAACCAGATTGATGGCTTGGAATAGAAACACGATGGAACGGATGGTCAACTTCAGCCATTACATATTATCCTACCGCAATGCCGAGTACAAATGTCAATCACTGGATTATCTGGTCTGTCTGGTCTTCTGGTCACTGATCTTCTGGAATGTAGATGCGTGTGACATTGAAATAATGAAATTATTAATGTGTTATTTACAATAGGTTTCCTGGTTGTAAATGTTTGCAATTACTTGTTTCATTTCAGGACCATTCACAGATGTAGTGACAGCTGATTTGAAACTTAAGAATCCATCAGACAAGAAAGTATGTTTCAAGGTAAAGACAACAGCACCCAAGAGGTACTGTGTCAGGCCAAACAGTGGTATCATCGAGCCAGGTCTCGCCGTGACAGTGGCAGGTAAGCACAGCATAGTTACTACAATAAACATAAGTATATGCAGTATAGGTTATCTCCCCTTGAGTAAGGTCAGATTGGTAGTAACATTAGTGTATGAAATAAAGACACAACAATAACTTGTGCAAAGTGTGTAAAGTGATGCTCACCAGCTTCTGTGGTAGAGAGATTAGTGATCGTCATATAATTGTGATATGGTAACCTATGATGTCATAATGGTCTGTGAAGCATTGTGGTGTAATTTCATTGTGGCAGTATCTTCTTGGTGATACTGCTTGATCTGGCTCAAGTCAGTACGTACAAATACACGCTTTCTGCTCAGCAGTCTATTTCTCACGACCTTTTTGTTCGTGTTATTTCAGTAATGTTACAGCCATTCGAATATGATCCAACCGAGAAGAACAGGCACAAGTTTATGGTCCAAACAATGTTTGCTCCAGACAGCAAAGTGGACAGTCTAGAACAATTGGTAAGATTTACACTCTAGTGTTGTTATCGCTGATAATGTGACAGGAATTCCTTGCCAGCTGTGATCAGCAGGGGAGTAACAGACAGCGAACACCTTGCTGGACATTTCTTTTGGGTTGTGTAGATCTAGTATCTCTCACTGTCCCTTGAACTGCAGTATTTCACTTCCATCCAGCCTTTTCTGCTAAGGAAGTCTAGATTTCCTCAGCTTCAGAATCTCCCATCTGACTGGGGCTCCTTTTCAATTTAAATGAAATTATTTGTTTCTGTCAAAATTATATATATTCAGACACCAAGCATCAGTCTAGTGTAGATCCTGCTCTAGGACGTGAGAGATACACTGAGGATTTAGACATATCTGTTCGGCCTCACTGTAGAAGTGACCCATGAAAGTACGGGTTAGAATGAGCCTTCAGTATCCCATGCATGTCGTAAGAGGCAACTAATGGGATTGGGTGGTCAGGCTCGCTGGCTTGGTTGACACATGTCATCGTTCCCAATTGCGCAGATCGATGCTCATGCTCTTGACCACTTGATTGTCTGATCCAGACTCGATTATTTACAGACCGCTGCCATATAGCTTGAATATTGCTGAGTGCGGCGTAAAACCAAACTCACTCACTCCTTCACTGTAGAAGTACTGGGCTTTTTGAGGCTGTAGTGAATATTGGAGTATTTCCCATGGTGTAGAAATACTGGGCTTTATATGGTATGTCATGATTATCAGAATCTT
The DNA here is from genome assembly GCA_008038995.1 of Haliotis laevigata. Lineage (NCBI taxonomy): Eukaryota > Metazoa > Mollusca > Gastropoda > Lepetellida > Haliotidae > Haliotis > Haliotis laevigata. The sequence continues at coordinate 9,459 of VKKT01007732.1, read as the reverse complement.
CTGACTAGCTGTTGAAATACCGGGCATTTGTGAGGATTTGTTACTCTTGACAGGAAAATATTCAATAGGTCCAGATTAAACTTGAGGAATTAGACTTAAACAGATATGTCTATTACATGATTCAATGAAGACAATTTAGCCCAATAATATATTTTAAGTGTTTTCATTTCAGAGACTGTTCATTGTTGATGTAGTCAGCATGGTCAGCAAATATGATAAATATGAAAATATTTATTCTTCAAAACTGAATTATGAATTATTTTTTTTCAGTTTACGAATGTACAGTTTACGATGAAATGTTTGTTGTCAGTATTAATCTACAGTGTGTAGCCACAGAGCCATCTTTTCATGAGGATGTTTTAACCTTGAAATTGTTCGAACTGCAAGATGTTGAGCATAAGTCTGTGGTCATCTGAGACACGTTTATTGCAGAAAAGACAGACAGGCCAATCCAGTAATGAACGGAATCATGCCAGTACATTTCTCTTTCTGTACAGCCAACTGTATTACTTGTTCAATTGGCTGAAGAGGCACCTGTCGAATGTTGCAACATGGAGGCGAAAATCAATAAGAATGGTGGTATGGTTGGCGCTGGAACTATGTTAGGAGAATGCAAGGAGAAACATTCGTCTCTCTGTTCTGACAACCTTGTCATGGGTGATGTTGGAGAAGGTTGAGGGCAGGATGACAGAGAGAACCCTGATGTCATGGAGATGAGGCCAATGTCTATTATTGTCTTGGCCAACGTGATCCAGGAAATGATTTGTCACATTATTTTGGGAGGACTCTCACATTATGTTGTGTTACGTGATGTAAACTAAAATTCTTCTGTTGCATGATGTGAACGGAAAAGATTCATTGACTTGGTTGACACATGTCATCATATCCCAATTGCGTTGATTGATGCTCATGCTTTTGATCACAGGATTCTCTAGTCCACACTTGATTATTATCAGAATGCTGTCATATAGCTTGAATAATGCCGAATACAGCATTAAACAACAAACAAACAAAATCCTTGTCAGTAATGTTGGCATTTGGGATATAAAATATTTCCTTATGGTGCTGTTAACATTGTTAGCATGATGGATATCTTTCCTGACAGGCTGTATATATGTAGAATTTTAGCTGTAGATTTCATGTATGTTTTGAAAGTGTCATCATTTCACCCCTGCTTTGTGATAATGATGATAAAAATTGATGAAAGAGTGAGACTAGTTTTATTGACTGGTTCCGATATGAACCAGTTGTTTCTTGCCATGGACTGGTTCCGATATGAACCCGTTGTTCCTTGCCATTGACTGGTTCCCATTTGAACCAGTTGTTTCTTGCCAGATTGTCCATGTCAGTGTTACGTGGAGACATCATGTCACTGTTGCATAACCAGTACAATGAGGTAAGGGTCAACCTTTGATATGTGTTAATGTTATCATTGATTAGCCTCAGCTCAGCTTGTTGTGGAGGTTGGACGTAATGTTACCAGTGTTTCCTATCAAGGATGAGCACCAATTTGTGATACATTGTACTGATGAGGGCCAGTGAGGTGGTGTAGTGGTGAAAGCATTGTTCATGATTAAGTACATGGTTTGTTCTGTTCTTATGTTCATTTCTTTAGCCTTGTGGTTAATGTGTTCACTCACCACACCAAAGACCTGGGTTTGATTCCCCACAGGGGTATAATGTGTGAAGCCCATTTCTGATGTCCCCTGCCATGATATAGCTGGAATATTGCTAGAAAACATTTCTCACTCACTTATAATCTCGACTCACTTCCTTGTTTCTCTACATATGTATAAAGTGTGATGCTGATGAAAGGAATAAAACAACAAATCACAGAAGTTGGAATTTACTATTTATCATCAGTAGGCATTGTACATGCTGTACATGAATGTGAGTGTGTACTGCAGTCTTAGAAGATAAAACAGATGGGACTGGATCCAGTAAATCTCTTGGTGTTTCCTCTGTTTCATAATGATAAGTGGTTATTGTATCACAATCACATGCAAGCCACAGCATCTCTCTTCATTCAGCACAAACATTACAGCTGATCATTCATGTGACAATCACAGACTCTCACAGCCAGAACAAGATATGATGTAAGAGGATTTGCTGTCAAGAGCTGCCCAACTATTTTTGATATTTGGATCAGCTAGGCATGGATATTCTGATTCATCCTCTTAGGGATGGTTTATAGTCACCATTGTACAGCAGGTCATGCTGGCCTTCGAGGAGAACCAGCAGCTTGGGAACAAGAACCTGCTGCAGTAGACTAACAAGTCTCTCAAATGAACATATTGTACAGAAAAAAAGCTCATGGTAAAAGGTCGCGGGTTCGATCCCCGACCGCGTCATACAACAAGAGGTTAAAATATGGTACTTGTTGGTCCCTGCCTGGCGCTCGGCATTAATGGGTACAACA
>VKKT01007731.1:51324-66904 GCA_008038995.1 Haliotis laevigata | reverse complement strand
GTGATCAACAGCATGAACATCGATCCACGCAATTGGAACACATGTTGACATGTGTCAACCAAGTCAGCAAGCCTGACCACCTACTTTACGCACTTTACGGGTCCCTGCCTTCGGGACCCTAAGCTTAGCTAAGCTAAGCTAACCCTCGCTAGTGTAAACAAAGAAAGGCGTAAACTTCCGGGGACCCATAAAGTGCAATTTACCCCGTCTTTTACAACAAGCATGAGTTACTGATGGTCAGCTATAACCCGGATCTTCACGGGTTCATTCGTTTTGCGGAGAAACTATAAATTGCTTAATGGCAATGATAGACCACAACGTGAGCAAGTTGTCGCCGCTTACGTTTGACGAGAAGGCCTGCGTACATCGTACTATACTTTCATTTATTGACTCCTACCTGCGGAGATTTCCTGCCATCCTGGATCAGCATCTGAGTTCATGTCCTCACAGAGGACAATGGACTGCAGAGGGAGGACAAACTTGCTACTTGGTTGATAGACGCCATGTTCGTCGTCCTTGACTTTGGTTCGTTCGAGGAACGGATTGAGCTGGAACCACACCCGCTTCACCCGGCACCCGAACACGGTCCGGGCCCTGCCGTACAGAAGTTTGTGGTTATTCATGGTTCGCGTCACGTCATGGTGTAATCCTACCGGAATCTTTACTGATTGTGACTGTCTATGACGTCAGGCCCTTGTTAAACCTTTGACGCCTTTCTGTTGTGACGTCAACATATGATATCTGCTTGTGACGTCACAGTATTGGATTTGTGCACATGGCGAGAAAAGAATCGACGTTTCAAGATTAATGTCATATCACAGAAATATGTTACCTAGAATAATATTTTAATAATAAACACTCGTTGCAATTTAATGTGGACCCTGCCCTACAGTCGGTTATGAATGTCATATGGCCAGAAACTTGGGTTATGAAGTGCTCGAATACTGATCTTGCAAATAAGAATACATCGAGTGGGCGGGTTCAGATCGCAGTTGTAATGGGAGGTCGTAAAACGGTTTGACCTTGACCTTTGACGTAATTGTCAACCATATACATGTACACCAGTCTAAGTAAACTTAGTCTCAGTATTATTCGTTACACTGCGACTCAGTATAGCAGTGTAACGAATAGTACTGAGCCTAATTTATAGTTCACCCACTCCAGAAACACATTGTCGTTCATGGATCGGACTCCATTATGAATTACTGCAAAAACTATCAAAGATATGTTAAAAGGTTTTAGTTTACAAGAAAGCTTAACAACACACCTCTATGCAAATCACGAACATAAAATACTCAAATGCATTCATATTTGGGTGAAATGCATCTTTTTCAGAAGAGTTAAATTGTCCTATATCCGTCCGTCCAGAAATAAACCAATAATAGTGATTTTGATGTCCAAAAGAAAGGTTCAAATAAAATTCTGCTTTGGGACAACGATAAGCCATTTAAAGTCACCATTTTTCAACCATTAAAACAAGAGACAACTGCTGTAGAGTGTGTAAAATTGTAAAACAATCATTCCTATGATTTCAGTCTCTTTAATCATTTTCTGTTGATTTGCATTAGTGAAAACAAGTAAAACGTGTCTTTGATATTTTGAAAAAATGTTTAGGAACATCTAATATTATCTTTGTTAATATGTTTGCTTGCAAAGTAACACCTTTCCATTTTCTGTTTACACATAGCAATATCAATCGCCAAAACGCTGCAATACTCAAGCAGTATTTACATTCATTTCACATGTGGAATGATTCTATAGGGTATAAAGATAGCTTAGAATACATGATCTGATACACAAGTACGAGAAATACGCCACGATTAACAGCTGAAGGGAGAGAAAGAACCATGGGATGGTGCAGATGGGGTCGACATACAATGCTGTTGCCAACGCCCTCGGACGCCACCGTTTCACGGTAATAAGACTTATTTAGGGCTTCAGACAGACCAAGAAGTGGACGTCCACGCATCACAACGCCAGCTGAAGATAGGTACCTCCGTCATTAAGGAAGGAGGGTAACGTTTCTTTTGGCGTTTAGTGTAGTTTTTTTGTTGGCTTACGAATATCGTAGTGTCTGGGACGCTTTGCCCAAGGCTCGTATCCATCTTCACGTTTCTGCTTGATGGTACGAAGATAATGATTTCGGAGAAGAACGATGTCAGATCGTTCACGTAACACCGCCCAAGTTTTACCACTGTTTCTCTTTCTCTGTTCAAGTGTATCAAAAAGTTGCCGTGGCTTGCATTTGTAACAATAATAAATCTGGTTGGTTTCAATGTATTTCTTCAAGAATCTTACTGACAAGTACTCATCTTCTGAATACAGTTTAGCAATTGCAGGTCTGACTTTTACAAAACTTGGCCCAAATTAACCAAACCTTGATGGTTTTGATATACTCCCCACTGTATGTCCTCATTGTTAGGACACGCAGCAAGACCTTTAACTGACTGACTGAGTTTAGTTTTACGCCGCTTTTAGCAATATTCCAGCAATATCCCGGGTCAAGAGCTTTAAAAATATGCAAGTATTTATAAATGGCATGAAATATATTTCCTCTATCTGCTTCACGCTGAAAGAAATCATAGACCTTCAACTATTTCACATCAATGACTCTGTAACATGTGCAGTACGTATACTCTCCATCAAAAGTTTAGACTCACTAGTGTAAATGTAGCCATTTACTTAAGTCAACTGTTCTAAAATAAATTTTGAAAAGATTCAATACTGTTTAAAGGTACTGTTTAAACATGAACTGATGTATTGTAAAACACATTTGTAACGTTGAAAATATATTGTCATGAGTTCAATAAATGATGAAACTCAGTGAAAATTGACGAATTCGTTACAAAACTTTACACCAAAACGCAGTTGTTCACATGCATGATATTTGCACATGCTTTACAGCAATTTGATGCATGATCCTCGTGCAATTCATSTGCATAAGGTTTGCAGTTGGTTTCCCCAAGTTAGTGGAGAAATTCACCTTCGATGTAACCATACATTATATATATACAACATATAGTGAGTGCTTTAAGTGAGTCTAAACTTTTGATGGGTAGTATATTTGGCTGTTCCTCCAAGAGTTGTGCCCCCATCGATAAAGATTGTCAACTTGTTCACACCTTTTTCCAGTGATGGGTATGAAAATAACAAACAGCAGATACTGTTTAGTACAGTTGCCTTGTACCATATTGGCATTTTATTTAGACATTCCTGATTTTGAAACAATTTGCAATTCATCGTTCTCATTTAGAGACAACGGATGTAGCCAGTGACTCTCGTCTCATGGCACATGCGCAGTGTGTTGTATCAGGTACAATTTATTTATCCATTTACTTTTTGTGTGTTGTTTTATTGTTTAATTGTTTGACGCGGCACCCTGTGCTTTGAGTGTAATAGTCTTGACTATACAATCCAGTGACTGATATTGTGATCACGGTCGGGTAGATGACACACCTTTAAACCCATTCTCTTCCCACAGAGGTTACTCCTGTCATATCTTCCTACGTTCCCTCTGTGGGAAGAGACATATCTTACGTTACGTAGGAAGATATGACAGGAGTAACCTCTGTGGGAAGAGAATGCTTTAAACCAAGCCACCAATCTTTTTTCCATATCATATCATGGGTTAGACAACAAGCAGATGTTTGACCCTATTCTTTGCACTGAGATTGGTAAAACTCTTACAAGTTCTTTCCTCAGGGGATACATGTCCATGTATTTCTTGTGCAAAAGTACATTTAATACAGGTTCCATTATTGATGTGATAACGAGTTCCATGTGTGCCCTTTAGTATATCCGAGGCATGATGATCTGTTACCTACCGGGTACCCTTGTACTGCTGTAAATAACTGCTCATTATATCATAGCTAGCTCTTCATGTGACACCACACGTCTTGCTTGTGTATTATCCTATAGTCACACCAGAGGTCATACCTATGTTTGCATGCATATAATGCCCATGACATTGTAATCCATCACCTACCGGGTACCCTTGTACTGCTAGCTCCTCATGTGACACCACACATCTTGCTTGTGTATCATCCTTTAGTCACTACAGAGGTCATGCCTATGTTTGCATGCATATAATGCCCATGACATTGTAATCCATCACCTACCAGAAAACAAATGCACATAAGATTATTTCCCCCCAAACCCTCAAGGGTCAAAGTCACACACGCCAATGCTAGTGGTCGAGTTGACAATCACTTTAATTTCAGTTGGAGGATGTACAGATATACATTTTTGTCAACAAACAAAATCAATATTACCTTGACATGACTAAAATCAAATGTCACCTTTGATTGCTGCTCAGATCTAATATAATAATCAAACAGACAAAGGGAAGTCCTTATGAAATTTATTTCACTTAAATACATTTTACTTACAAATATATATACAATTAAAGTAAATAAATATTTATATTGCATTATCATGTGATAGTTTTCTTTCAAGCAACAAGCTTACAGATATTACATAAATATTTGCATAATTTGCATAAAGAGCATCACTGATAACTGACAACTGATAGGAATATCATTTTAAGTCTAGTCGATACTACTACAACACAACATATCACTGGCTGTAGGTGAGAGTAGCAAGCAGGGTGGTATATCAATCATTACAACACTTCATTGAATATCATTTAAAGACAATATCAATATTTAATCAGGAAAAGGTTGTTTTTGCTCCTGTTGTAGGACGTTTTGATCTTAAAGTTCGAACCCCTCCATACAGATACATACAAGTTCAGCAAGCAGCTAACACTGTCTCAAGAACATCACACTTTCTTCTAGGACTTGGAACTATGATGGTCCTGACTTTAGGTACTGAACCATTGATGTGTGTGTTGTCATGGTAATAAGGTTGCTATGTTACACTGTATAATGAGGCATGACCATACTACTCTCGATACCTCAATGTGGATGCTTTGGGGTATTGTGTCAGAACTAGGACTGGCTAAAATAGTCAATAATTGGAAATATCATCAATGGAAAGAATCATTAATGATTATCGATATGAAAGTTGTGTCACCGATATTATCTTACCTAAACTACTGTGAGGAAATTAATTTTTAATTGACACACACAAAACACAAAGTTATGTCTTTACACATGGGCTGCTTCTAAATAATGTTTAGGATACTGTTTATATTTGTCACTGCTCACCAGGGACATGCAATATGCGGATTTGTTTTTATCGACTTTTGCTCAAAATGACTTCTCCAATATTTGTTGATGACGAATTGATATCTAATGAACTATTATTGATCTCTAATCCATATCTACAGCCAGCCCTATTAAGTACCTACTAGTTCTGGGGAGTTCTAGGTTGACTTTTTGGCTAGTGGGCGACAGTGCCCGAAACTTATTCTGGAATGTTGACTCTCTAAATGATGTAAATGATGACATAGCAATAGAAATTCACACTTCAATATCCTGAAAAATATCAGATATTATACTATAAAATGTCAAAAAATCAAAAGAGTCACTCTGATTAAACATTCGATTCCAGATGAAATACAGACCATGGAATGATAGACATTAGAAATCTGAAATGTCAAAAGTCAAGAAATCAGAAAAGAAACGAGAAATCTGAAACCTTCATCATCTAGCAACAAGAAACTTCATCAAGCACACCACACCTGTAGGCATCATATCTATACAACACGACATGTTTAGCACCAAGGAACATCTCAAAATGCCATTTATCATAATGGAAGTAAAAAATCTTTCAAGTGCTAACATCTACTTACAGATACAAAATTGATCTAACCATACTGTCTCAAGACAAACTGTGATCAGGTGGACCTCACCATGGTGTAAGCATTGTAACTACAGCATTCACAGTGACCTGTGAAGTAAGCAAGTTTATTACCTACGAGGGCGAAAATATCAGGGTTCATATTCTTCATATGAAGCCCTAGGGTAAAATATCACTTTGTCATGGTCGACGTGACGTAATAAACAATGCTATGATGTCACGTTTCTTCTGTGACGTTGTGTTCTACATGCAGCGACGGCAGGTAGCCAGCCTGTTTGAAAGTAGATTTAGGTTTATTTTCCTCAATTTGACGACTTCGGTAATAAACAGAATATGATATTCGTGCCAATATCATACTATGTTTACGACACTTGTGCCTAAATATCCGTATATCCCTTGCTCTCGCTCGGGAAATACCAACGTTTAGGTACTCGTGTCATAAACATAGTATTACATGGGCACTCATATAATATCCTCTATATTCATAATGTAATGCAAAGATTTCTGCCACTGTTCATTGGCTGAAATAGTCACATGTCACTCGACCACTTGAAAGTAATACATACTCCATATCAGGTCAGATTTTCACAGTATTGACTTGAGAGATTAAATATAGAATGTGAATAACTGAAAGTGGTACTCCCCTTACTAAGTTTATGTTTGTCGTAACCTCCTTATTAACCTTGCAATATTCCAGTTATATGATTGTGGTGAGTCTGGACCAGACAATCTAGTGATTAACATCAAGAGCACTGATCTACACTATTGGGAGACAATGATATGTGTCAACCAAGTGAGCGAGCCTGACCATCCTATAGTGTAAGTCACCCCTAATGACAAGCATGGTTTGCTGAAAACCAATTTTGATCCATTTCTTCACAAGCTGGAACTTCCTAATGTTATTAAAGCTAACATACTGGCAACCAAGGATAAGTTGAGCACCGACCTGACAATTGCCCCGTATTAGCATGTACGAGTGCCGCCCACTGGTGCTTGCTATTGTAAGCAAAGGGGCCCCAGGCGTGGAATCAATTTCGTCATGCAATGCACATGCACTAGCCTACATCTGCTCTACCTTTCACAAACCAAATGGGTTTGCTCATTGCCGTGCACCACCTACTTCTCGTAAACGTGTTCTCTGTGCCGTTCCAACTTATACTTGTTTTCCAGTAGTTTCATATGTTAAATCAACTTTTTGATCTTTATTATTTAATCAAACAAGTACATACTTCATATTAGGTCACCTAGTCTGTAAATAAATAAGTATGGACCAGACAATCCAGGCATTGACATCACGAACATCATTCTACATGGGGCATGATGACATGAATTAAACTGAGCCACAGAGTCGCCATTCATGACAAGCATGGGTTGCTGAAGACCAATTCTAACCTGGATCTCCACAGGGGTCACTTAAGTCCCTGTGATACTACAATGTCAGTGGTACAAAGGCTAAAGCTCTTAGTGAGTGAGTGAGTGAGTTTAGTCTTACGCCGCTTTTAGCAATATTCCAGCAATATCACAACGGGGAACACCAGAAATGGGCTTCATGAAGCTCTTTGAGAAGCACACAAAAGCAATATCAGTAACACCTGAGTAGTTCTGAGAGCAGAGATATAAACTACTGATGGTAGGGTGTAATAAAAACAATGTGTCCTATATTTCCAATCAGGAAACAATATACAGAAATCCATCACACAGATCAAAGGGGTTACAAAAGCATAGAAAATTGCCTTCACTGATACTGATACTTGTAAATGCCTCATGAAGATAAATAGTTTGCTATCATTCAATCTAGAAATACTATGTTCTCTAATACTACTAATTGTGTGTTTAAATAAGACAATACTATACAAACTAAAACTACTGAAAGACTCAACATAATCCGTGCAAACATTTTTCAGACATTAAAGGGAAAACAGATATGCTGACTATTCTTGTACATTTTATTTCTGAGTTTCTGAAAATGATTTATTCTGAAATGGCACCACATAACATATATCTGTCTCCAAACTTATTTTCTTTGTAACAGTGAAAGCTTTTCAAGTCAAACACTGTAAATTCAATCAATGTCTGGTTTAAGAAAATGTAACATAATTGTTGAGATAAATCATGAGCTGCATGGAAGTACATGTTGTGTATAATGATGACAATTTGCTTGTCTCGATCTACAGGTTCATACTTATCAACATTTGATTTCAAATACTGTGTTAATTTCAGGACTGAATAATAATGTCGCTTGTCATACTCAAAGTATTCGACACTTTCCTGAAATACATTTTTCAGCTTGATGTCAGCAAAGATTCACATTTTGGGAAAATAATTCTCTGAGATTCTTTCCACTAGGTCTGGTCTTGGTCTCTGTATCTAAAGCTGAGTAGTATATATTTGATGGTCCTTTGGACTCTGGGTCAACAATAATTTACTTTTTAAAAAGTAAGTTCAACTTGTACTCATAACAAAACAACTGACTTATAAAATGCCATTATGCAGCGCATCAGGGCGTAACAATGATAACAACCTATATTTAGAAACATCATGTATTCCATAGATTTCATATGGGAGACACAATCAAATGTCGCTCACAGTTACAGAACCAGCAATTACAAAATACTTTGACATTGGTTGTTTTCTTAAATGAAATTGATTCTATCAGAAAACAAAAACAAGCTGCCGTACATCTTCTTCAAAATACTGGAACTATTAACATGTTAATTAACAGGTTAATAGTCCTTAATGGACACTAACTGCATAATCGATGTATGTAGTAGTACAATAAATCAACACAAAATGTCTCAATATTAAAATCGAATAGCATCTGACAGTTACAGTGAAACACCATTGTACAGAAACCTTTCCTTCCTGTTACAGTGGACACATCTGTATGCATTTTAAGCCAGCCGACAATGGAGTCTTGCATACCTTGTTTTCACTGCATCATATGTTTCATAGCATCCCTAAATTCATCTGGTTAAATGACTTGGAGAGAAAATTGTTGGTTTTTATATACTCCCACCCAAACCCATCCAACCCTCCCACCCAAGTATGCTTCCCCTCCTTCCACACATACCCACCCTACCTCCCTCACCCCCTACCCCACCAAAGTACCCACATACACCCTTCCCCATCCCACCTCCCACAATCACTCTACCCCTTGCCCACATAGGGTATCTACACACATCCTACGCCACCACACACACCTACCTCTATCTTCACACACACACACACACACCTGTCTAAACACACACACCCTCTACCTACACAGACACACAGCTCTATCTTCACACACACCTCTATCTACACAACTCACCTCCATCTACACACACCTACCTCTATCTTCAAAAACACATACACACACACCTCTCTCTATCTACACACACACACACCTCTCTATCTAGACAAACCTCTTCTTACACCCACTGATAACATTTATCCCATACTTTAACCTAAATAATTATAAAATTTGATTTATGATGGGATAAAACCTTGTTACTCTGGATGGCCGCATTCTCAGTGGGGTAACACTCATTCGTACATACCAACATAATAACATTCCCAACCAGACAGCCAAAAGGTGAGGTTTCCACATAGGGTCCAGATTGATGACAGATCAAAGTATACTTTAACACAAATTAGAAAGAGTACAGAAAATATACATGTAATGACTTATAACCATAATATTAGTAGAAGCCTATATTCAGTGATCACTGTGACAACAGTGGCAGATTGTTAGTGGTACATGTATAAATATTGGTCAACATTTTGGAAGTTTATCTTTGGCAGTGACTGAGACAGGGGTAGAAAAAGGTGTATCTCCATGGAGACATGAACTGTCCTCAAGTCCTCCGACATAGACATCATATCATCAAAAACTCTTCAGGAAATACCATCCTTGAAGTGGTATAATACCTGTAAGTCAGAAGTCAAAGAGTCCCTCTGATTCGCCCCATAATATGTGGTTATTAAATAAGCTGTGAAGTTTGAAATAAACCGGACCAGCTCAGTTGTATCATGACACATCAGTTGTGTAGTAGTTGGTTTCGTCCAGGAGAAGTCCACACACCAATATTTATGTCTGTCAGCATGTACTGAGCCTTATGGCATGTATATGGTTGACTTAGTATGGTGCAGTTATCACCATGGAATATTTCTTCACTCAATAACATAAGTCATAACTTGATACATTAATACAGATTATATGGCTTTTTTCTTACATTGTTCTTACAGGATATTTACATACCCATCACAAAAAGTTACCGAATTCTTTCATGTTAATATAGTTAAATGGTCATGCTATGTTGTGACAGATACACAACACTAACTTGACGACTGAATTGCATGTGCTTTAACTTCTTTTAAGTGGTATATATTCAAAACGCTGATTTTATTTTTAATGTTAAGGATACAACAGAACATTAACGCTGTTCTAAAGATAAAGTACATTGCAACTATCTCTGAGAATCCTCTTAACTTAAGTATATTAATACCAAATAGTATACCATGTTCAGCCCAGCCTGGCAAAACCCAGGCTATAAGGTGGAGAAAATATAACCCTGATGGACGAGGATGAGACAAACACCTTCAGAACTTGTCACTGTTCGTCTTGATCACCTGACAGAAAGGTTGGTTCTCATACTCAGTATGGACTCTGCAAGGCTAGGTGAGATCTTGTAGATCCCTACTTCGTGTAAGGCAGTTTTAGGGTCTGCGGACTTGGCGTTAGGGTCCCTCTTGGCTTCATGGAGGGCTGAGTACAGAACCTCCTTCAGGAGGATGGCGGAGCCGGTCTTTAATGTCAGTAATGTACAGGCTTCCTTCACTCTGAAATATTTAGAAGGAAATGAGTTGGTTTCAATTTTAGGCAAGAGTGAGTAAGTTGTGTTTTACGCCGCTTCTAGCAATGTTCCAGCAATATCACCACAGGGGACACCAGAAATAGGCATCACACTTTGTACCCATGTAAGGAATCGAACCCAGGTCTTCGACCGCCCCCCAAAGGCAAGAACAAAGTGTGACTTTCAGTTACTCTTATGACTCAGATATGACTGATAGCATTAGCAACAACCAATACCATTGGGCGAAATGACACAACAAGTGGTTGCCACTGATATGGCCATGTCCCACGCCACTAAAGAATGGAATATTTATAACACATTTACTACTTTTTATTTTTGGGTCACATACAAGATGCCGGAAATGACTGGTGTCTGCATAATCACCCAAGTGAGGCTGTCGACATAATTGAAGACATTGGGTGCAATGTTTTATGAGATATCGTGTTAACAAGAGTTTGAAAAGTGGTCAAAGTGTCGTGGTGACCTTGAAGATAAGGTCAAGGTCACCCAAATCCACTGGTATCTGCTTAATCCCCCACTGTAGGCTGTCACCAAATTTGAAGACATTGGGTCCAACAGTGCATGAGATATCACGTTAATAAGAGCTTCAAAAGTGGTCAAAGTGCTGTGGCGATCTTGAGAATAAGGTCAAGGTCACCCAAATCGACTGGTGTCTGTGTAATCCCCCATTGTAGGCTGTCACCAAATTTTAAGACATTGGGTACAACAGTTCATGAGATATCACGTTTACAAGAATCAGGACGTACATATGTACGGACGCCGCTGAATACAACAAGCTGAAGGTTTAACTTGTAACCTCCTAATCCTCACTGATCTGCACATGAAACACAAGTGACACTTTCTTCACAAAGGGCACCTGATAGGTCACTCACTCTCTGAAGTAGGTGTCTGGTTTGTTGGTGAACTCGCCAAACAGTGGGAAGAGATTACGAGTCATATCGAACTGAAGCTGTGCTGCTCCCCCTTCATTGAAGTGGTTGGACAAGATCACCTGAAACAAGACCACAAGGTCAGCACAATCACTTGTGTTAGAGGTTCTTTCAAATATTCTGTAAGTTATATCATATCATGTCAGCTTAATGTGTCATAGATGCATACCACTTTTGTGAAACATGGAACAAAGTTGACAAAAAGAGACACAGTTAGCAAGGGGTTAGCATTCAAATCCCCAACCAGAAGATCCTGGCAGGGCTCTAAGGGACACAACTCTAAATGAAGCTTTCATAATCAGTGGGTGAAAAGCATAAGTTTGAAAAGTATGATGAGGTGGGTTTTCACTTTGAGATATTAGGTCTTGATGTAAGTGAAGCAAATAGTATAGGAGAAGTTTGCATGAGCACAGATCCATCAGGTGTGTTAAATGTACTTTAACAATGAGTGAGTGAGTGAGTATGATTTTACGCCGCTTTTAGCAATATTCCAGCAATATCATGGTGGAGGACACCAGAAATGGGCTTCACCCATTATACTAATGTGGGGAATTGAACCTGGGTCTTCAGCGTGACGAGTTAACACTTTAACCACTAGGCTACCCCACCTCCCCACTTTAACAAAGATCAGATATCTTGTAACACAAAGTAATGGATATATTCTTGCTATCTTAATTGAAAACATGGCTCTTATTGGTCAGGAAAGTCCCAATGTAATGACTCCTCTGACTGTTCAGTAACAATAATATGCTCTCTGAGTAAACAATTTGTCCCAAAAAGCCCCTGTTGTAATTTTGAGAGGACAAGAGTACCAAGGAAAAGATAGTCTTCAAATCATAACCACTGCACCAAACTCTTAACGGATGGCATCTTTGAAAATGTGCAGTACCTCATCAAGGATGAATTTATTTATTTTCTCTGCCAACCGCTGCCAGAACTTGTGGAACAGCGGCTTGCTGAGGAGGTCCTCCATAACAGCCAGATGATCCTTGAGGACGAGCAGCATCTCGCAGGCTGAGGCTGACAGACCCAGCGTGATCATCAGGTCTTTCTGGGATGGTAGAGAAATCCATCTGCAACAGATATTCATCAAACTGGGCTCATTGAAGTGACAAGCAAAGGTCCACTTTGCCAACCTGTCTGGCTGACAAAGCAAAGTCTAAAGGTCCAATCGGCCCACCTGTCTGGCTGACGAAGCAAAGCCTAAAGGTACACTCTGCCTACCTGTCTGGTTGACGAAGCAAAGCCTAAAGGTACACTCTGCCCACCTGTCTGGCTGACGAAGCAAAGCCTAAAGGTACACTCTGCCCACCTGTCTGGCTGACGAAGCAAAGCCTAAAGGTACACTCTGCCAACCTGTCTGGCTGACGAAGCAATACAAAACATCAATCCTATCTCTCACCTGTCCTTCCTGTAGGGCTGACTCCTGGCGTGGAAGTCCGTGAAGACATAGCTCACACTGTTCTTCAACATGTCCACCTTCAGGGACTCAAACAGATCAGTGATGTCATCAAACACGGTGGTGTTCAGAGTTGGCAGGTTGCTGATGTCAAGGTCCTCACTCAGCTGGACATACAGAAACAATGACTTGAAATCGACTTTAATGTCATGTTCATTAGTATTTCAATCACATATTGTTGTGCAGCCAGGTGCATATGTGGCTATTTGCATTAGTCTGGATTTATGTTGTTTTTATGGGACACCAAGCACAGCTGCATTATATGGACTCCCAGCTTTTTGTAACCACCTAATGATGACCATGCACCATTCAGGGTGACATCAAGTACCGTCAATGTCATTTGGAATGTCTAGGCAAGGACTAATGTTGTCATGGATGGCATTTCCTGGGTTCAGAGTTTGCTTATTGTGGACTATGATCTTAACTGCTTTGACTTGTGTTTAGAAGTAACTGCCATTCTGATTAAGTGGACCAATTAAAAAATGGCCAAGGCAAGAAGGCTTTGAGTTGTTGCATTTTTTAATTAAGGGCACTAGGGGTGGTAACCAATACCTTGCTGGAGTCTGCGGACTGGCTGAGGGAGAGAGACCGGGGTCGGTCACCTTTTGCTTTACTCTGTTTCTCCTTCTTCATCCTCTGGGAATATGTGGATTTTTGATACATTAGCTGGATAAAAAACTGAAACAAAAACAGATCATACACCTACTCAGTCATGTTAAGAATACCGTGTCTGTATGATTTAACGCCACATGCCAAAACATTCCAGCAATATCACAGTATGGGACACCATGAACAGGCCTCGCACTGTGTACTTAAGTGAGGAATCTGGACAAGTGAAGGATCTACAAAGGGCGGATCCAGAGGCTGGGTGCCTTTGGACTTTATGATCTACATGCACCCCCTACTCCAAAATACTGGAGAAGATACACTAACAATTCAGTGCACAGTGAAGGTGAATCAAAGTGAGTACAATACTGTGAGGTCATGAACACTGAAACAAGATATCTGAAAGGAGCACATGTAACTTGGCAAGGAAATTGTGTTAGTTATATTTTTGTGTACTTAATTATTGTAGATGTCTATAAACATGTACTTCACAGGAATTGTCTCACTCCACTCCTAAACAACCTCTCCCACATAGTGCACTGTGTTGAGTATAGCACAGAAGCAGCTCCCTACAGGGTTATCTACAACATTTACCACTGTCTCACTCTACTCTTGAAGCACCTCTCCCACATAGTGCACATGTCTTGAGTATAGCACAGAAGCAGCTCCCTACAGGGTTATCTACAACACTTACCACTGTCTCACTCCACTCTTGAAGCACCTCTCCCACATAATGCACTGTGTTGAGTATAGCACAGAAGCAGCGGAAGCAGAGCAGCTCCCTACAGGGTTATCTACAAAACTTACCACTGTCTCACTCCACCCCTGGAGAACCTCTCCCACATAGTGCACTGTGTTGAGTATAGCGCAGAAGCAGCTCCCTACAGGGTTATCTACAACACTTACCACCGTCTCACTCCACTCCTGGAGGACCTCTCCCACATAGTGCACTGTGTTGAGTATAGCGCAGAAGCAGCTCCCTACAGGGTTGTGTGTCTCCTGCTTCATCACTTGCACCACACGAACACGGAAGTCCTCCAGTAGCTCAAGTTGCAGTCCAAGGAAGCGTAACTTGCTGCTTACATCAGGCAGTGGCTTGTACCGGTCTGAAGATCACAAACACATATTTAACATCTGAATGCTACAAAAAAGAAGTATGAGTGCTTCTCTAGGGGTTCTGACTTTGTGATGTGTGATTTTGTGATGTGTGAGTTACCTGTGATGGTCAGGAGGAGCGTCATGAAGCTCTCCCCACACTCAGGCACCTTCAGCTCATCCACGTCAGTGATGTCCTTGTACTGAGACTGCCAGGCTGTGGGAGACGACAGCATTGCCTCAATCTTCTGTATGGCAACTGAAACACAAATAGTGCATGTGCCCAATATTTCCTTCCACATTATATCAAACACAACATAACTGACCAGCATTTCAAGAGTATATTTGGGGATAAAACAAGTAATTATTCCAAATTATCACAAGCAGTGGGTGAAATACTTCCCAAATTATGCTAGCCAGTCGGGCTAGCTATGCCTGAAAGTTACTTGCCCACAAAAATTTCACTAGCCCGAAATTTGAATGTAGACACTGGCTTCTTCATTAAGTTGCTAATTTGATGAACATTTTTATCAGGCCATAATTTTGCATGATTTCAAAGTGTATTCTAACTTAACAAGTCGGAGAGAGTGATATATTTACAAAATTCCCCATGAAAATTCCCCAGCCAGTTAGGCCAGTAACTATGGAGATTTACTGGCCTGGCTGGCTTTTTACTAGCCACCAGGCTAGCGGGCCAGTGGCTATTTTGCACTCTGATCACAAGGTGTCCTGTAAAACCCTGTACAGTACAACCAGAAATTATTGAGAATTGAAAGATTGTAATTTTTTATATTTTTTTTCACTCATTACTCACGTATTAAATGTGAACATAACTCCAGATTCAAAGACAGGTGAACAGTTAGTATTTTGTC
>VKKT01007724.1:28554-39550 GCA_008038995.1 Haliotis laevigata | reverse complement strand
CTTTGATTCACACACACACACAATGATGACAATTATCATACAGTGGGCGATCGAAAAGGGACTGTGTGGTGAGGTACGATCATCAACTCCTCTCTGACGAATGCTCTCAGCGACCCGTCTTTAAGTAGTACAAGTTCAGTTCGCCGTCTTTGATGTCGACCAGGTCTATGTCATACGTTGTCATGGACAATATTGGATTTGTGGTGCGTTTTCTGATGTCTCGCTCGTTTTCTCCCGGCTGGTACAAGTACCTAACGCTGACCCTGTCCGGCAATGTTTTCTCCGTATTATCGCGACGTGCTGCTGCCGACGACGATTCGCCAGATTTCATTTTGATGGCTTCGACGGATCTCTTGCCCATGAGTCTGGTGACTTGGTTGTTGATGGCATCGACCACTCATGGTAAGCGTATGTCCCATTCAGTGTTTCTGTTTTTGGGATCCATGAAATCCTGCGAGTATTGGCGTTCGGCCATGGTGCGATTGAATCTCTCAACGATGGCTTGGCTACGGTGAGCTCCCGCAATACCTCATCTCACTTGGACTTTGTGTTTGGCCAGCAGCTGCGACATGGCTCCCATGAACCTGTGTTCTGGATTGACTTGCAATACGGTAGGCCATATCAAGTGACTGCATTTGTATATGCTTTCAAAGGCTTTGGCGACTTCGTTCGAATCTTTCGCTGTCAACAGTTCGGCGTCCTTGTAGCGACTGGCGACATCGACAACGGTCAGGGCGTACTTGTAGGTTTTGTGTCTCTCCCTGTCATGAGGGAGAACAGGAGGTCGGCTTGGTGAACACGATTCGGCGTTGAAATGTCAAATTTTCTTCTCGGGATGTACCGAAGCGCCGGCAGGTAGACTTGCTAGATGTCTTGTTTCTAAAGCCAAGCTTTGGCGACGTCTCCCAAGACTCCAGATGCTTTGGCGAGTTTCGGGATGGCGTCCACGCCTTTCCAGTACTCGCACGGGCAGTAATAATTTTTCTCCATGATGTATGTATTGCGTGCGTTTTAATTATTTAATATGTGTGTGTGTCCGTATGCGTAAGTGGTGACTCCATCGATGGCGATCCATCATTTCGTGTCCATGGGAGACAGCGAGGTCTTTTTTGATTCTCAGTCCTTATATCCTGTGTCCGTCGCTTCTCAGCATGTTCATCGGGTGTTTGAACGTTTTATTCTTGAACAGGGCTTCCTTGAACCTGGCGTGCTTGATGTGTTTTTTCACCAAGTGTTTTTTCACGCCGTTTGCCTTTCGTCGTCGTCGGCTTTCTTGATGGAATACATCTTGGGTCTCAAGCCGACCTACTCGGCGATAGGCGTGCCTGTGCATTCGTCCTTCATCTTGCCGAGCACTTGGCTGTGCATAGGGTGATCTTTAGGGTAGTCTCTGGTGTCGTACAGGTGCATGTGTTTCTTATTGTCCTCGTACACGTCCCCGGTGCTAATTTCCATGAGCAGGGAATCCGTGTCCATGTACAGCACTTCGCACCTGTCGGCATACTGCTTTTTCAGCTCGTTGTAGTAGAAATCTTGCATCAAGTGTTTGGATAAGTTGAAGATGCTCATCCCCACGTAAACGGGCTGGTTGAATTTGATGTGGCTTTTGTTCATGTGCTGCGCTGCCAAGTCGTCGTCGAATATCTTGCTTCGGTTGAACAACAAGCTGGCTACGAGTTTCCTGAGTTTTTCTTCCTCGCTGGATCTGACTAATTTCACGCGTTTTCTCAAATTCTCCATCGTCTTAACAAACACGAGTTGTTCATGACTTTGTACAAGTTTTTCTTGAAATCGCTGGTGGCCAGCTTTCGCAAGTCTGTCTTCATTCGGATGTAAGGCTCCATCCACTGACTTTGATCGAACTCGAGCTCCCTGTGTATTTTCGTGAGTTTCATTCCCCCTGACAAGTACAGCTGCAGATTGCGAATGACGTATTTTGACTTGTTCATCAAGTTCGGTACGAGTTTCAACGTTAGCCGGCTTATTGTTTCCCAGCAAGTTTTGTTGATATTCAGAGATCCAATCGGGGTTCACCATCAATCGTTCGGGAGCTAGCAGATAGCTCTTGTGCGAATCGTGTAGCTCTGCAGGATAGTCCAAGTCCACTTCGAGCACATAGGTGTGGTGCTATTCATGTCGATCATTCGAATCCCCCGGTGGATACAGGTTGTTGGCGTCGAGATAGAGTTAGTGTTTGGTCGGTTTGCCGGGGTTGTGACCGGGAACGTACTTGTTGTTGGCTTTGGCGTATCGTTTGGAGGCCATGGAAAGGCCACCTCTGTATTTGCCGGTTATGTGGCAGTGATCTCTCACGGAATCCCCGTTCAGGGTTTGTCACACACGTGGCAATTCTAAGCCTGCTTGTGAGCGAATTTATCCTTTGACGTCATGCACATGAGAGCAGGATCTGACAATTCTTTCCTGATTTTTATCTCTTCATGTTGTAAGAACGTGAGAAATGATTCGGACGCGTCGGGACCTCGGTAGACCATGGGAGTGTTCGTTTGTCCGTCGCATCGAACAACCAAGTAACCGAACCCGCAAGCTTCGTGCTCTTGTGATGAATTTCAAGACGTTGTCTTTTTTGTCAGGCATGTCGATTTGATGTCCCACGCCTCGGCAATCCTCCTGGTGCGATTCCAGCAGGTCGGGTAGCGTGAAGCCATGGATTCTTTTCCTTATGCTTCGATTGATCATACAACAGTCTGCTGAAACTTTTAATCGTTGAGTAGTGAGACTTGTCCTCTTTTTCGATCATAAAATAAATTGATCCTTTACACGTTTTATCTAGGACGGGCCTTATCCTGTCCACAATAGTTGCGTTCCCTTCATGTCCGAAGACTTTAATAGCCAGAGGGTTTTGTTTTTCCACTCAAGCCATTTGTGAGATGGGAGTAGGCATGTCTATCCCGGTAAAGTAGAGGCCGGATTCCTCAATCTAGGGATAGCTGGAAAGTCTGTCTGTATGATTGATAGCCAGACGCAAGTCGGCTATGATCGCCACTGGTAAACGGTCGTTGCCTTTGTTTTTGACGTTGACCATGGCTTGTACGATGGCAGGTCCAGGTACGACCCTCCTTTGAATTGCACGTAGTTTGCTATGTCCAGGTAGACCGTGTCGAACATGTCCAAGACACAGCCCGAGCCCATGTGCGTGAAGTGTTCCAGGGATTCTCGTATTTTTGCAAATGAGGTGTCGATTGACGCGTCGACGGATTTGGGTTGAGTTGCGCCTTCTTGATTGCCTCTGAAGTAAGGCTGGATGTGATCAGTATTGCCGTCCGTTGCTGTTTTTCCAGCGACATTCTCACCGTGAGTTGAAATTGGAGCCTTCCCAGATCGTTCAGTTCCTCGTTGACTTTGTTGGTGATGGGTTTGATGTCGTTGACGTCCATGCTTTTGTCGACGTCCATCCTCATGCCTCTCAGATACTTACCTACGGCGTGCTCCATCCGCACAAACCGTAGTTCGACGGGTTTGTGTTCCTCCAGCAGTTCCTCAGGCGCAAAAAAACTCTGACCCCATGTTCTTTCGCTCGGAGCTTGAGTTTTTTCACTGTGAGTTCGTCGACAATGTCGAGCAATTTCGACAGCTGAGATGTCCTCAATCATAAGTAACTGAACACTCTGCGTTTTTTTGGCAAGCCTTTTCAATTCTCGAACGGTAATCATCGTTGCTATATCAATGTGTGAAAACCTTTTTCTGAATAAAATTTTTTTTATATTCAGATTCGATAGGTTGTTCGCTATAGTCAGATGCTAAATCAAATCTCTAATAGGGTTTTGAGCTTCCCTATGTTCAGAAGCAAAGTCAAATCTCTAATAGGATTTTCATCGCTATGTTCAGCAGCGAGTCAAAATCTCTAGTAGTTTATTGGTGTGGTCTCGCTGTTAAATGTTAAACTTTCAACATGCACCACGTCTGCTCTGTGGGCTTTGCAATGACGATAATGTCATTTCACGCCCAAGCCACAGAGTTTGCACGTGTAATTCACAATCATGTCTAAGCGGCAATATTTTGTGGTGCATTTCTTACCGCAGGATTCTGTGTTGTCGTCGTTGCTTCCTCCTCTGTTGGCGTTGTCGTTTCCTCCTGGTGCGCATCCATGTTGTATATTATTATCATTATTATTTTTTCATCTTTAAATTGACAATGCTTTGCCGTGATGATCGCCGCGGTCACTGGAGCTAAAAACATGCCGCATCAGTAGTACAGCATGCAGCTGACGGTGCTCAAAGCGTGGTCAATGAACGGGTCTTTATCGAGATCTTCCCACAGGTAAGTCGACGTTCCAGCAGAATGGGAAGGAAGTACGATGTTAAGCCGGCGTAGACTTGCATTATGACAGACCCTATTGTTTTTGTCATTTCTGCGCAGAGTGTGGCTTCGTATCTCGCGTACAGCTTGTCAATTTCATCCATTGGCACTTATTGAATCTTAATGGGAGTGTGGTCACTCCCACCCAAGTATTGTTTGGCTTTGCCGCTCACGGCCAGCTTCACCAGTTTCTCTCGCTTGTCGTTTTTATTATTATTGTCATTATACAACATTTGTTTGAGAAGTTCGTCGCACTCCATCTTATAATGTAACAAGCGATTTTTAAGTCTTATAAAATAAAATCTGATGCTCGGAAAAACACAGCGAGGTGAAAGTCAAGTTGCACGTAACGAGTGTTTCAAATATTTGCTTAAGTTATGCTAGAAGTTTGCTAGAGTTTTTGCTAGAATTTTGCCAGCAGACTACGCCACGGGTTGGTCGGTTTTAAACAGGAGTTTGGCTTGATTCGTTTTGGCAAGCTGTTTCATCAGTAGCTCTCGTTCTTGTTTGGTCTGGATCACGTCGTTTTCTCACAAGCAGTCCTCGAACGAATCCCTGTCCTTGCAAGAAACAGGCAGACCCATCGCGTCTGTTCCCGTAAATCTTTTAGCACCGATTTCAATTTTTGCGTTGAACCCAAACGCTTTATTCGTGTCAGCCAGAGAAGGCCAGGTACGACAGCGCGTCGCGCTTTTTTACTGTCTCCTTGTTGGTGCTGCAGTCGTCCAGGATGAACAGCGTCGATTCTCCTTTCAGCTTGTCATTGTAAGCACGCAACCAGTAGTTCCAGGATCGATTTTGTGCACATCCGGGTCCATCATCACCCACGGTCTCTCCGTGTACATCTTGTTCACTCGTAAAGTCGGGCAGAGAATGATGATGTGGTTGAACACGTCGCGATAGTATCCTTCCAACATGTCCAGCACGAATGCCATCTTGCCGCACTGTCTGACCGCACACGATGGCCCAGTGGGGATCGCGAGGTAAATCAATAAATGGCTTGCACGAATCTTCCACTGTCTATATTTAGTTGCGCTTTCATAATCACGTAAAAATAAAATTTTAATTTGCCGCCCTGAGTTTCAGCGTTATTGATGTGACGTCCACTGCCATGTAGTTTGTCATCGTCTGTGGATCGCATGTCCAGCTACAGCGCGTAATGTTTATCCAGGTTGTCACCGAGCTTCACTCAGGGCAAACCCAGTACTTTGACGACGTCGTTGACTTCAGACGACTGTCGCTTGATGGCCGGTACTTTTTTTATCTCCTCCCACTGCTGGTAAGCTCACTTCCACTTCCATGATCTCGAGAATCCAAGTAAGTTTGCTGTCTCTGCAAAACGGCTCGTTTTCAGACACGGGAATGATCAAGATGCCTTTCATCGATCGAGACGGCACGTTCAGGTTGATGTTCCACTACGTATCATCTTGTCCTTGACGATCGTACAGGATGGACAGCTTTCCCGAGTACTTGTTGTGAATCTGCCGGGCCATGTCGAACTCTAGGAAGATGTTGTCGACGACGTACCTGGCCTCGGTGTCATCCAGCATTAAGATAGCTTTGCCGTAGTCATTGAACGTGAGTTCGTATTCCAACCTGCCGCCCAGCGTGGCCTGGTTAAACAGCCTGTGCCTGTCAAGCAGCTCGAAGTCGAGCGGTGTGCAAAACCGATTCCAGTACGCCTTGGCGTTGGTTTTCCTCCTTTCGTTATATTGTTGAGCTGGTCTGTCATGAAACTCTGCCCCACACCTAGGTCGCTTGATACGTAGTTATTCCTTTGTTCGAAGTTATCCAGAGGTCCGTGTCACAGTAAAACACGTTGCTGTCTTTGCTGCTCAGCACCTCGGCTCTGCTGATTTTGATGGTGGTTTTCTTGACGATGGCATGACCCAGGTTGTTCACGATCGTGCGTTTGTGGTTCGTGGACTCCAACATGATGTGAAAAGCCAGTCGAATCATGCCGGGGGCGATGACGTCGTTTACGCCTAGGTTGGGGAATCGTTTGGTTTTGATCAATCGTGCTCGGATTGTTGGTGATGGTCACTGACTGACGCATGGTTTTGATACCGAGAGGCTCTCTCGATTTTCGGAAAGGGTCTAGCTTTCGTTAGTAATGCAACATTGTTTATATTGAAACTATGTATATTATAGGTTTAATCTAAAATAAAAAAAATGGTTTGTCGTTATTCCCATGGACGATTTAGACGTACACCGGCTGAACGATGACGATGATGCAGCAGCCATGGACACCTCGATTATGGGGGACACTGTGGGCAACGAGTTTTTAAAGCAGGCCGTGGACGAATATTACGATGCTTTAAAACATGATAAAAATTATGTTGAACCATTGGGTTGAGACTATCCGAAGTTCAAAATCAACAACAAAGGGACGCTTAGATTGAAAGCTCATCCAGAGGTTGATCTCATAAACAAACACACGAGAAAACCGCTCGCCCTGTCAATGCTAGCCAGTCGCTGTGGTGGTAGTCAACTGATACGCAACGAACTAAACTTGCTAGATTACGGCGGTGCACGACCAAAACAACTTCCACAGAAGGTCGTCTGAGATCTGCAAAATGTAAGGAACAAACTCGGTGGTGGTGCAGAAGTGCCCCTGTGAGACAAAGAAGCGTCGGACGAAATCGAAAAAACTGTAAACCATTGATGCAATCTATGCTACGAAACGTGCTGGTTATTAACTCAGAACATATAAAATATATATACGGACTAACCGGATACCCCTGTTTTGTTCCTCTAAAGGTTTCAAACCAACTTGTAGATCGGCAACCACTAATAACACATAATGAAATATCATTATAACAAAGGGTTACTAGATTAATAAACTTAGTCGGGAATCCACATTTTTTCAGAGCGTTGATAATAAACTTCAACAGAATCAAATGCTTTCTCAAAGTCTAAAAATATTCAAATGATTCAATGATATCTAATAAAACTCTCACATTTTCATGTATACTTCTACCTTTCATATAACCAGTTTGAGATTCATGAATTGTATAATCTAAAACAGACTTCATCCTATTTGCTAAAACGTTAGCAAAACTTTTATAATCAAGAGTAAGTAAAGTAATAGGCCTCCAATTTCTCAAATATTTTAAATCTTTATTGGGTTTGTCAATAAATGTTCAACACTACGTCTTTGTGAAACACTTAATGTATGTATTCAGAAGAATATCCCAGTGATTTCTTAAAGAAAACATGCAAAGAATTTATATAAAATTCACTGGTTAAACCGTGACAACCTGGCGTCTTGTTCGGCTTCATTTGTTTTAAAGCACTATATAGCTCATCGAAATCAATATCTTTCATAAACATGGGCTTACGTTTATCTTCCTCTGAATCTGAGGTACGTCTTGATAAAAATACTCTAAAATGTCTTCATCAGTCTTTGTGTTTCGACTTGAATATAAATTAGAATAAAAATCTTTAATTTCTAACAGTATATCTTGTTCATTTTCAATACTGACACCGTTACCAATTCTGTAATTCTCGGATAACTTTTTACCTTTATTTGTCTCTGTCTTTCTAAATTATAAAAAATACTATTCTCACACTTTTCTGACCAGTTAGTTCGTGATCTTATAAATGAGCCTTCAGCTCTTAGATCATAAATAAATTTTAAATCAGTCTGATTATCCTCATATTCCTTTTGTAAGGTTTTCATCATACTACCCTGTAACTGATTATCCAATATAGATAACTTCTTCATAAGTTCTCTCTCCCTTTTGGGCTTCAATTTATATTTAGTTTTGACATATTCAATACTCATTGTCATTATTTTGAATTTTATCCATTCCCAGTGCATTGCTGGGTTTTAAATCTTCCGTTACATTCTTAAAAAAGTCTTAATTTTATCTACATGCTCCTGATCTTTAAGAAGTGAATTATTAAATTTAAAAAAAATAGGCCTACTTTTCCTTTCCTCATAATATTGGTCAGTACGAATGCTGGGTTGTATACAACACTTTAGAACTATGTTACACAAATTCATATAATGAAATGAAGTCTCTAACCCCGGTTCAACGCCTAAAAAAGACAAAAAGAAACATAAGCAGCCTGGGACCCGAGGGAGCAACCTGGAGAAATACGCAAAAAGGGATTGCCCTCCCCTACACGAAGATCGCACGGAGACGGACGGTGAAGCAAATGGCGGCAATGATTATACGTCAGGACCCGAAAAAAATCCGGACTTGAAAGAGGTGTATGACGCCGTTATCAGCTCTAAGGAAGAGCTAAGACAAGAACTCAGAAGAACTCTATTGACTTCGTATATAAGGAAGCAGCAGCTATGTTGAAGCTATTTGCGGCGAGAGCATGTCTTTCTAAATGTGATGTTGAAATCACTAAAAACATCAGTCCAAACTGAACTCTCATATACAAATCTATATTTTCCATAAAGTTTGATTTCATTTTAATACGCTGAAATCAAGTAATTTGCAACATTTCTGAGTGAGTGAGTTGATATTTAAGGTCACATCGGCAATATCTCAGCCATATCGTGACGAAAACAATTTATACAGTAAAATGTGAAAACATTTGGAAGATTAAAAGCTGTCGACGATGGACAGTAAAACTACTAGAGAATCACAGATACGAATATAAAACTAGCGAGTAAAGCAGAAATATTCCAATTAAAGAAGACAAAACAGTATAAAACACGGGCTATAGATCTCCAACCATTGAAAGTAGATCACCATACTAGGAACCATGGGGACTTACATTACTTTTGCTACCTGCATGGATCCTAGCTGGATTTACACCATCCCTTTAGCAGCTGGCGATTGTAGGAAACTTTAGCCAACCGTTAAAATAACAACAAAATTACATTTAAAATGTGGTAAATTTATATTTCCAACATTCCTGAGATGTTCACATAAAGTCAGAACATCTTTGTCTGATATGACAAAAAACAACACATTCAAACTAAATGTGCTTGATATTGATGTGCTTGTGGCAAGGATGAATCTTCATTTTCTTCTTTCAATGAAAAGGAAAGTGTATAGAAACTATGTTGCCTAATCACAACCTCATCTTGACGAATTAATCCAGTATTGTACCTAGACTAATAGCGTTCTCTGCAGAAGAATTTTGAGGAGGGTTTTCCCAATCCCCATGAATGTCAACAATTGTCCATTAAGGCATTGAATGCCATAGTGCAATGCTTATCATGAAAATGTTCCAAACTTCAGCACTATGTATCATAATTTCATATAAAAACAAACTAACATCAATTATATCCTTAAAGTTCTTCGTCCGGTTCCGACTATATCAAAACATGTTAAGAAATATGTCAGAATCCTGTAGGTTACTAAAAGTTGATGAAGTTCCATGTGCATATTTCAAAATATTTAAGTAACCCCTAATATATTTCGTCATAGTGATGTAGCTGTCCATGATGAAGATAATGGTGATATGTCAGTGCTACTAATGTTGAGAAGCACATTTCAGGTAATGAAAAACAAGGTTTCAGTTTGAAAGGGTTTACCAAAACGCAGCCCACATGCATGTGACGCACGCTACCCACTCATTCAACAGAACGCCGTATCTCTGCTTACCGCTCTCGGGTATAAACCTTGCAAATATGTAGTCTGTTTCATCCATAAACGCTGACATGACGAGAAAACTTTCCTTATGACTTGATCTCTGCGTACCGCTCTCGGATATAAACCTTGTAAATATGTAATCTGTTTCATCCATAAACGCTGACATGTCGAGAAGACTTTCGTTGTGACTTGGAGGGCAGATAGTGGGTATGCATGCAGCTGCCATGTCATTCAAGACCATTGGAGCTGATGCAGGAATGTATCTGTTGATGATGCTGAAAGTTGTTAGGCGGGTTTCTTGGGATAGCTTGATTTCATCTATGCGGTCTACGATGATTTCAATGGTTCCCTCACGGGGTACATTTGTGAACAGGTCGACCACACCATACCTGGTTAATCTGCCTGACTGGGTAATGTCGAGAATCTTTAGGATGAGAGGAGGCGGGCAAGAACGTTGGCTGTATTTTAGTGGATGGTATCCCCGCTGCAGACTGGAAGACGGACTTTCACTGGGTCTTTCCTAGGGCGGATTGGGCTGAGGGGTGGAGCATACAATATGTCTACGTTGTGCTTGTTTCCTTTAGTCAGATATTCAATCTTACATTAGATTACTGCCCTTTTAGAAGTATGACTCATTTCTGTTCATGTCACAGTACGATGTCGCATTGGCCATACAAGATATACACATGAATACGTATTTAAAATTGAGGATCCTCCGTTTTGCATCCCTCGTGATGAGAGAATCACGGTCAAGCTTGCCTGTTTGACTGTATTGAATTTTCCATCACAAGGGTTAAGTATTTCAGTGTCAAAACTGTGAAAGATCCTTGTTTTAGTAAAGTTAATTATCATTTGCTCATTGAGTTTTGAAAAGTTGAATATTTGCTGTTTTATTATGGTTAAATATCAGTACAATTCGCCAATGGCCAATGCAGGTAGCCAAAGTACTGTAAGTCCCCATGGTCCCTAGAGTGGTGATCTACCTTCAGTTGTTGGCGGTCTTCAGCCCTTTTATATACTAGGCACATAAAGAAACTGTGCATACAAAAAATTAATATCTAAATTTATCAAACCTGTGTAGACACATAAGGATTTAAGCTCAGAGATTAGTGACATGT
>VKKT01007722.1:12830-23203 GCA_008038995.1 Haliotis laevigata | reverse complement strand
GCCACCACCAACACATGAAGCAAGCACCATACAACACTGTTGTACCTTAGAGAGAGCATCGTCACTCATGCTGTCTGCATCGAAGTCAAACTCCTTGCGATGATCGCGCATTTCCTGCATCAACAGCTCCTACACATGCAAACACATGCACATGCATTGAAATAAACATCAGTGCTGTCAATCACCCCTGTGTGGGAACATGTCGGCTTGAAATCAACAAGAAATATCATCCATTGCCACTTGCAAAATAAACCTTGCATCATTTCCAAACATCACCTTTGCATAATTTGCAAAAAAACTGTGGAAAACAAATTGTAAACTCCTTGTACCGTATATGACTGTTGATAAGACAATCAGATATTTAAGCTTAAGTTTTAACTTGATAATAGAGATAAAATCAGATTTTTGGTTCATAAGTTGAACCACCAGCCTGCCAATCTTCCCAGTATTATCCATCATCTGAAATAGTTCGTTGATTGAATCTTGTTGTTTAACACTGCACTCAGCAATATTCAAACTATATGGCAGTGGTCTGTAAATAATGGTCTGTAAAAAATCAAATGTCCAGTGATCAACATCATGAGCATCGATCTACGCAAGTGGAATATGATGACAAGTCAGCAAGCCTGATCACCCGATCCTCTTAGTCGCCTCTTACGACAAACATGGATTGCTGGAGACCAATTTTAAACCAGATCTTCATGGTTCTCAACGGAAATAGAATATCATCAAAACTGTATTGAATTACATGAAGTGAGAGAAAAACATACCGGTACATGGTAATCTCAATCCCTAAATATAAAATAAAAATTCCTGGCAGAACAAAAATGGTAAATCATCATATCTGAGGATGTTTGATCCCATTTTACATTTTCATTGACAAAATGTATCCTAACTTCAGCCTCTGAAGCACTACAATTCAGTTTCCCACACAGCACATACTTGTATAATAATCATATTTAATTACTTACTTTAAAAAACATAAAAGCAGTTTCATGAAAGTGTAACCTCTATTTAGACAATCCTTTTCCAGATCACATCCGGTCCTCAAAATTGCCTTATCTAAAGTCATATACGGTAATTAATTGCAAATTACTGATATTATGTAAATTTCATGCAAGAATCAATCATAGTACCAAGCAACGCCTGTCAGTAACATGCAATCTGCGACTGATCAATTTCGCTTTTCAGAACATGCATATTTCTACAGAATCAATTATATTGCATATCTTATGCATTTGCCAAACTACATGCATTTGACTACTATATATAAAGGTTGTGTTTTGGTACTGAAATATTGTGACAACTGCAATCTTCTATACCACCACAAACCTCCCGATCTGTCATTACAACCACTAGATTCTGTCAACAGACTGAACAGCATCACAAGCCTGAAACCTGTCTGGTACGTTTACAGACTGATGTTTTCTCAGTGGAATTAAACTAATCAATGCAGTATAACAGGAGTCATTGATTAAATGATTTAAAGACTTGTGAATGCAGATACTCATTTAAGCTCACTGAACATGTTGGCTTGACCTAGAGATTGTATAATATGATTTTCAGTCAACAGAAATTTTCATTTGTTTCTCAAAATTACAGTTTAAGAATTCAATGTGTGTACTGAACAGAAGTTAGGGAATGAAAAGGTAAGTGTGCTGTGTAGAACTGATACATTCTTATTTTCAATTTGGGCTGGGTGATTTAGCTTTATACGCGTTGTTTAATGCCATACTCTGTTATATGACAGCTCTTACACAGTAGACTGACTGACTGAGTTTGGCTTTACGCTGCTTTTAGCAATATTCCAGCAACATCACGGCGGGGGACACCAGAAATGGGCTTCACACATTGTACCCGTTTGGGGATTCAAACCCGGGTCTTCGGCATGACGAGCCAACGCTTTCACCACTAGACTACCCCACCGCCCCTTACACAGTAGAGGGGTGGTGGGGTAGCCTAGTGGTTAAAGCGTTCGCTCGTTACATCGAAGGCCTGGGTTCAATTCCCCATATGTCTACAATGTGTGAAGCCCATTTATGGTGTCCCCCACCGTGATATTGCCGGTTTATTGCTAAAAGCGGCGTAAAACTAAACTCACATACTTATAAAGCAGCTTGTAAAGAATTGATCACAGAATCACTGTAGAATGGATAGAATGGAGAACTAGAATGGTTTGGGCTTAGGTATAAAATACCAAGGTTAATGAGATGTTTAACAAAGGAAGGGTCTATATCTCCTTGAAACCAAGTCTGGACCAGGCAATCCAGTGATCAACAGCATGAGCATCAATCTACGCAGTTGGGATATGATGACGTGTGTCAACCACGTCAGCGAGCCTGACCACACCATCCCATTAGTCGCCTCTTACGACAAGCCTGGGTTACTGAAGACCAATTCTAACCCAGATCTTCACGGGTAAATTAAAACAGGTGTCTGGAATGGTATTTTGCTAGTTGGGGGAGGTCTATAGACAATAAAAAGGAAACAGAAGAGAAAATTCCATATGTCCTTGGAGCCTTCATAAAAATGTATTGCATAATTAATACTACCATCATACAAGCTCAGTCAGTTGACAGGACTTAGCAAGGTGCTTTCTAACAGATCGGTCAACAGGACCTGCAGACTGGTCATTAGTATACACCTGAAAGAGATATTGTTGTATAAGTGACTCTGACAAGCATCAGGACTTACATTGAG
The DNA here is from genome assembly GCA_008038995.1 of Haliotis laevigata. Taxonomy (NCBI): domain Eukaryota; kingdom Metazoa; phylum Mollusca; class Gastropoda; order Lepetellida; family Haliotidae; genus Haliotis; species Haliotis laevigata. Next base: position 20,503 of record VKKT01007722.1, on the reverse strand, counting down.
ATCAGAACGGAGGAACTCTGCCTCGATCTGCTGGCGCCGGGCTCGATCTGCCCTCTGTTCCCGAAGTTTGTCGTTCTTGCTGGAGGAGGGAAGATCTGGTACCTTGCTGTCAGCCTGGTGATTGTCAGCGTCAGTTCTGAAATGCACAACACAATGCTGAAATGTACAACAATAAACTGAAATATACAACACAACACTGAAATATACAACCCAATGCTGAAATATACAACCCAATGCTGAACTGTACAATAAACTGTAATGTACCACAATACACTGAAATATACAACCCAGTGTTGTAATGTGCAACACACTGAAATATAAAACAATACATTGAAACATACATGAATACACTAAAATGCATAACAATACAATGAAATGTACAAGTATACACTGAAACATACAAGGACATAATCAAACTTACAACAAACTGTGAAAAACACCACTGACCCAAACTAGTTCGAAGAATACATGACTATGCTGAAACACACTGAAAGATGCTGAAAGACATGTAGGGTTTGAATGTATTCAGTGCTGCCCCGAAAGGTTTTACATTTAACTGAAAATGCTAAATGTCATGTTCTTTGTGAAAGCAATTTCATCCAGAACGGACCTTCTGAAGTGTACTGCTGCTTCAAGGAGTGACAGTTTTCTACTTCAATGACACCACCGTTAATGATGGTTGTACATGGTCACTCTGGATCAGTGCCAACACTTTGAGTTCAAACCGTCGTGTAAAATGATATTTCTCATAAAAGTTTTATAACATTCTAGTCACTGTCATATTAGGAGCCAAAGGTAATAAATGTTTGATGTTTAACACAAACACTGGATCTCTTTGTGCTTTAACAACAATACCTTAACCTTTAGGGGACGTACACCCTCACAAACTAGTCTCTCAATAACAGATATATATTTGCCATACTCCTGTGTAAATAACTGTTTTCTTTAGTGATCGCTTGAACTAGGTATATTTGTACAGTACAACAGTAATACATGGACATAGAGCAAATACTGCCCCTTCGTTTTTCATTCAGAGTACACTTGTATATACTGCTCATAAACAGTTAGCTCAAGTGCACCATCATGGTAATATGACAGTTCAGCTCCCTAGTAATATCAGAGTTCACCATCAAGATAATATCACAGATCACCATCATAATAATATTACAGTTCACCTTGCCAGCAATATCACAGATCACCATCAAGATAATATTACAGTTCGTCTTGCCAGTAATATCACAGATCACCATCAAGATAATATGACAGTTCACCTTGCCAGCAATATCACAGATCACCATCAAGATAATATCACAGATCACCTTGCCAGCAATATCACAGATCACCATCAAGATAATATTACAGTTCACCTTGCCAGTAATATCACAGATAACCATCATGATAATATTACAGTTCACCTTGCCAGTAATATCACAGATAACCATCATGATAATATTACAGTTCACCTCCCCAGTAATATCACAGTTCACAATCATGATAATATTACAGTTCGTCTTGCCAGTAATATCACAGATCACCATCATGATAATATGACAATTCACCTCCCTAGTAATATCAGAGTTCACCATCAAGATAATATTACAGATCACCATCATGATATTATTACAGTTCACCTTTCCAGTAATATCAGAGTTCACCATCAAGATAATATCACATATCACCATCATGATAATATTACAGTTCACCTCCCCAGTAATATCACAGTTCACCATCATGATAATATTACAGTTCACCTTGCCAGTAATATCACAGATAACCATCATGATAATATTACAGTTCACCTCCCCAGTAATATCACAGTTCACAATCATGATAATATTACAGTTCGTCTTGCCAGTAATATCACAGATCACCATCAAGATAATATTACAGTTCGTCTTGCCAGTAATATCACATATCACCATCATGATAATATTACAGTTCACCTCCCCAGTAATATCACAGTTCACCATCATGATAATATTACAGTTCACCTTGCCAGTAATATCACAGATAACCATCATGATAATATTACAGTTCACCTCCCCAGTAATATCACAGTTCACAATCATGATAATATGACAGTTCACCTCCCCAGTAATATCAGAGTTCACCATCAAGATAATATTACAGATCACCATCAAGATAATAAATATTACAGTTCGTCTTGCCAGTAATATCACAGATAACCATCATGATAATATTACAGTTCACCTCCCCAGTAATATCACAGTTCACAATCATGATAATATTACAGTTCACCTCCCCAGTAATATCACAGTTCACCATCATGATAATATAACAGTTCACCTCCCCAGTAATATCATAGTTCACCTCCCCAATAGTATCACAGTTCACCATTAGGATAAGGTAAAAATTTACATGGGTTAAAAATGATTCCAAAACGTGTGTCCAGTACACACAAATATACAGAATGAATACATAGAAAATAATATCACAGCTAGAGAGTCACACAGCAATATTCATGGAACCAATTTCCTGACCAATATATAGGTCTCATAATGAAATATACTATCCCACCTTACAGCATAGTGGACTTCACAATTTCATCCCTTTACAGGGCCCCATATTACCTGCATGAACCATTCAGTCAAATATTGGGGTCCCTGAAACCAACAACTTTGTAAGTCAAGGTAAAACCATGCTGAAATCCGAATCAGATTGAACCTATATCTGAACACAAACTCCTGAAGATAAGAAACATAGCAACTTGAACATGAACCTTCCATCCTTAATCAACAGTTAATGAAGTTGTCTAAACCTGCAGCCAAAAAATATGTATAACCTCAGACAAATGTATTCTATCTCATGGAATTTCATGTCAATATGGTAGGAGACAAAGTGCATTTCACGTTAACATAGTCAAACCCTCTTAGTCAAATCTTACAACAGTATGCCCAAAACTCAATCAGATTGAACCTGTATCTGAACCATATTCTCGGGTTTCTAGCAAACAATCAAGACACAGAACTCTGCAAAATTAACACCAGATCTTGAGACTGCTTTACCTGCCAATACCCTCCACCTGACCCCAGCTGGTTTCCAGCACGACGTCACTTAAACCATACACTAAACCTTCCACAAACATTAGACCTGTAGTTTGGAAAGCTGTGAAAATATTTATAACCTCCCTGTCTTATTCTAGAATTGTCTTTTATTCATTGCTGAACCAGCTTGAATCAATCTGAAGTTCAAACAAATGTGGCCATTATTAGGGTTGTATTTTGCGACTTGTTGACCATGTCATGGACGATTGACAGATGTGATTAATTTCACCTCAACTGCACTAACTTGGTGTGGTGTGAGTTGACATCAAACCAACTGATGGGGTTACTGTAACCTTAGGGGCTGATTTCCTGATTGCCAACTACCTCAAATAATAACATAGTGTTAGTTTTTAACGCTTCCCTCAGCAATATTCCAGCTATATGGTGGCGGTCTGTAAATAATCGAATCTGAACCAGACAATCCAGTGATCTACAGCATGAGCATCGATCTATGCAATTGGGATACGATGTTTCAACGGAGACAGTGAGTCTCAGACCATCTGATCCCGTTAGTTGCCTCTTACAAAAAGCATGGGTTTCTGAAGACCAATTCAAATCCGAATCTTCACAGGTATTGAAAACATTGGTCTTAATCGTAGTCAAATTCAGTTTTCAAGTGTATTGGTTCTTTTTTCAGTATTATTTGAAAAATATGATAAAACCTATCAGCCTATTTCTACTATGGTACAAATTCTGAGAGTGAGTGATTATTAGTTAATGTTGCTAGGCAATGCAGTCACATGATTGGGCAGGACACCCTATTGTCTCCGCGTAAGTTGAGAAAAAACGTTTATAACAATAAAAAATTTCATTAAACTATGGTTATAATGAACTCAAACGGCCAAGTAATTCAAGCTCATTAGAACTGTAGTTTTTCATATGCATTTCGACTAAAATATACAGTAAGTTGCTGGGTCCAGAAAATCAGTTTGTTATATCATTCAGTTCATTATATACATACGTGTTATAAACATAGTTTACTGTATAACACAAATTCTTCCTGGTTGTCTGTAAACATCACAACACAGCAAATAAATATTAACCTGCTTACAAATTAAGCAAATTGTGATGCAAATGCATGTTAACAAGTATTCCTGGTTTATTATTCTTTCTTCGTGAATACAGTCATCAAAGTCAAAGCTTCATTGACCATATGTAGAGTGTCAGTGAGGGAGTGAGTGTGTTTAGTTTTATGCTGCTTTTAGCCATATTCCAGCAATATCAGGGGTGGAAATAACTTTAAAATTGCTAGTGTAGTCCGGTACAGTGGCACATGTAAAATCACTTGCCCTGATAAGTTTTCCACTATACCGGACGTTTTCTTGTTGATTTTTTTAGATAAACAACATAATTTTCATTGGAAAGACAATTGGACACCGGTACAGCGTGGTATATAAATTTGCTAGCCCGACAGAAAAAAACACTGGACTCTGACGTCGGGCAACGGGTTATTTTCATCCCTGAATATCACTGCAGGGGACACCAGAAATGGGCTTCACATACTGTATCCATGTGGGGAAATGAACCCAGGGCTTTGGCAAAAAAAGAGAACACACAAACCACTACGCTACCCCAGATGACCATCATATGGACATGAAAAATAAACCATACTATCAGTTCAGCAATATTTTCATTTTACACCTGTGGAATCTGCTTTGCAGAAAATTGAGATTGATGAATCTTTGGTGTTGACATTTTGAATGACAGACAGAAACAGCTACCTGCAATACATACCTTTGAGCTCGTTAGTTCCTTACTGTCAATATCCAAGTTCAGCAATAATCAGTAAAAACATTTTCAACCCAGCATGCACAAAACTGCTCAATGACTATTCATGGATCTGATGTTGATATCATGTCAATAGCACAGCTACAGCAGTTGGCAATGTCCACAATCAGAAAGCGCTGCCATAATCCTACATCTCACCGTGACCTTGGTGATATCCTTATCTCCATAACGACGCCATATGGGAAAGGTACATCAGTCGATTGGTTATGATGAAATCGACATGTGTTAATTTCATGTGTTTTTCTGTGTTGACATTCTGTTTGATTTCAAGATTACAGTTTTCCGTAAATTAATTTTGGCATAGTTTTCACTTAGATGGTCACTATGAACAGAAACTCCTGAAGATAAGAAACATAGCAACTTGAACATGTAACCTTCAATCCTTAATTAATAGTTAATGAAGCTGTCTAACTCATTATCCGGGTGGGTGAGTAGGTGGGTGGATGGGAGGGTGAGTGGGTGGGTCGGTGGGTGGTTAAATGGTTGAGTGAGTGAGTGTATGAGTGTGTGAGTGAGTGGGTTGAGTGAGTGAGTAAGTCAGGCAGTCAGTGAGTTAGTGAGTGGGTGTATGGGTGAGTGAGTGGGTCAGTCAGTGGGTGTATGGGTAAGTCAGTGAGTCAGTGGGTGTATGGGTAAGTGAGTCAGTGGGTGTATGGTGGAGTGAGTGAGTCAAACAGTGGGTGTACAGGTGAGTGAGTGAGTGAGTCAGTGGGTGTATGGTGGAGTGAGTGAGTGAGCAAGTGTGACAGCTTGATGTGAGAGGGTTATAACCTTCTGGCGAAACTCATCAGCATAAATCTGACTAGACAACTTGTTGTCTGGATACCACATCCATGATTAGCAGATCCTTGACTTACAAAGGAAAACAACTCTGCCTAAAGAATTTCAGTATTTATAACAGTTAAACTTGCAGCAAAAATATTTATAAGCTCAGACAAATGTTTTCTATTTCATGGAATTTCAAATCAATATGGTAGGAGACAAAATGCATTTCACGCTAACATAGTTGAACCCTCTTGGTCAATTCTTACAAAAATATACCCAAACCTCATCAAAACAAAGATATTTTCATTCATTTCACTTTTTCAAAATTTTGCAAAGAGTAAAATTAGAAAAATAATCTATCTGGCCAAAATACAAATTTATTGTAAAACCAACACAAACAACAAAGAGAACACAAATATTCACCTGCACCTACCTCTTAGATCAGAACAAACCCCATAAACTAAACAACAATGTGACCTTACACCTCCACTTGTTCTGGGACCAAATCTATCGATTATTTGTCTACAGCTAACAACAGCGTACAATGATACCCCTGTCACAACAGGCTTAAAGGAGCCCACCTGAGTGTGACGTGCCGCGTTATGAGCCCACTTTCCCTGTCTGTAAGCTACTTACCATACAGAGATAGCACTCTCAGGGTATTCCACCTGTCTGCTGTGACCCCCACCCTAATACCAGGCTTCTTGAAGGGGTCAAGTCTAACACTGGTATTATAGAAGTATCAGTCATCGGCGCCAGTTAAATTGGTATCTGAAGAATTGTTTTGTTGTCAGGTACCCTACATTCATTCTGCCCCTGGATTTCTTCTTTATTGTTTTTTATTGATTGTTCTTGTAAATAAATGACTTCATTTTGTTCTGAAGAATTAATTAATTTCTTATTGAGTTTGGATATGGAAGAAAATGAAGTTCTATTTAAAATGACTTTGATCAACAATTTCAATCTTTTTTAAATAGAATTGATATTCTTAAGGTTCAAGGAACCAAACTAGTACTGATTGGATCAATTTGATTTTAGGGTTGTTACAATTCACATTGCCTTAATAAAGTCTTTATCTTGAACATATCGTCGTGATATGATCCAACTCAATACAAATTATAACCTCATTCTTTCATTGAAATATGGGAACATGAAATAAATCTGTGGCCCTGCAATAAATTCAAAAGTACATTCATAATTCCAAACTTAGTGCTCTTGAAAGGCAAATTGAAAATAAATGAAACATTCTTGAAAACTGCAAAAGTATTTATTGTATTTTGACCTTTGTATCATTTTAACATTTCATTTAAATAGTGTATTTGTGATATTGTATTTTACCTCTAAATTTTGACATTTTATTTCAACATTGTCTTAACTGCAGTCATGTTAAATTATGTTATTTTTTGGTTTGTTGTTTAATGCCATACTCAGCAATTTTCCAGGTAAATAATCGAGACAGGACCAGACAATCCAGTGACTGACATCATGAGCATCAATCTACGCAATTAGGATAAGATGTGTGTCAACCAAGTCAGCAAACCGGACCACCCGATCCCATTTCTTAGCCGCCTCTTTCGACAAGCATGTGTTGTTGAAGACCAATTGTAACCAGGATCTTCACGGGTATGTTAAATTTTGCAGTACAGACTTTTCCTCCATATTAGCCTTGTGATAAGTGAGATACAAGCCATACTAGGTGCTCAGACACACCTGGTTGACTGTTGTTCATAATATCAATCACTGGATTGTTGAGTCCAGATTCAATAATATACAGGCCATGAAGATAAAGCTGGAATATTACAGCATTACACAACAAACTAAGCCTATCCAAGCTTCAATAGAAGAATATAATTAGAATTTGGTGATAAAAGTGAAAAAATGTATATCATCCGGCATGATTGTCATATTTGTGAGTGAGTGAGTGAGTGAGTTTAGCTTTACGCCGCACTCAGTAATATCCCAGCTATATGGCGGCGGTTTGTAAATAATTGAATCTGGACCAGACAATCCAGTGATCAACAGCATGAGCATTAATCAGTGCAATTGGGAACCGAT
>VKKT01007721.1:25565-44846 GCA_008038995.1 Haliotis laevigata | reverse complement strand
CTTTGGCGTGACGAGCGAACGCCTTAACCACTAGGCTACCCCACCGCCCCTGTATTGATGCATTGAAGTGATGGGTTGTACTGTGCTCTCACGGTACCCAAAGCAATCAGCTTCTTATCATCTTGGTGTTCTGATGTTTTGTATTGATGTATTTTGTGGATTTATGCTAAGTCGTACACCAGCCAGGCCACATGATGCAACTTGCAGGTGGTCCTTCAGTTGTGTGCTGGCGTTATTTCTACAGACGGAGTAAGATATAACCTGCTTTACTTCGCTGTTTGTTGTTCTTGAACAAAACACAGTTGCTGCGCAACGGATTCTCATAAACAGGTTGCCACGACATATTCAACAAGTTCGCTTTAAAGAAGTAGTGTTTCCTAGCTTTTCAAGGGTGGCGAGGTAGCCCAGTAGTTAAAGCGTTTGCTAATCGCGCCGAAGACCCCTGTTCGATTCCCTACATGGGTATCCATTACGTCATATCCAGGGAGCATTTGAGTGAGTGAGTGAGTTTAGTTTTACGCCGCACTCAGCAATATTCCAGCTATATGGTGGAGGTCTGTAAATATCGAGTCTGGACCAGACAATTCAGTGATCAACAGCATGAGCATCGACCTGCGCAATTGGGAACCGATGACATGTGTCAACTAAGTCAGCGAGCCTGACCACCCGATCCCTTTAGTCGCCCCTTTACGACAAGCATAGTCGCCTTTTTGTGGCAAGCATGGGTTACTGAAGCCCTTTTGTACCCCGGATCTTCACGGGTCAGGGAATATTTGACATCACAAAGTCAAGCTATATTTTTGTATCAATCAGTATATATGAAATATGCTCATTTAACTGAATGCAGTAAACTAAGCCATTTTCAAAGTAAGCCATGCGTTACGTTTTTGAATTGCTTAGTTATAATCATTTATTAATTCGCACTATTCGCATGGTGCCCGTGAAGATCCGAGTTAGAACTGTTTGTCCTAAGAGGCTACTAACGGGATCGTGTGGTCATTCTTGCTGACTTGGTTGACACATGTCATTGTATCCCAGTCAGTCAGTCACTGCTCGTGATGTCAGTCACTGGATTGTCTGGTCCTGACCTATGTACAGATCGCTGGAACATGGTTAAATGCGGCGTTTAACAACAAAACAATAGAAAAAGAGGACTCAATTTTTTATTAATTTCATTTTTTGTTATTCCTGTTATCTATATTTTCCTTTCAGCAAACTGAGGTTCGCACCCAAGGTGGCCACGTTCCGGGAGAGATATGTCTACAACAACCTGCTGTTTGCCGTGGCTGAGGAGGTGTCCCGCAGCCTGGGACAGGACACGTGGTACAAGCTGGTGCAGGACCACCTCCTGGCGCCCCTCGGCATGACAGACACGTTCTTCATCACCAAGGATGTCCAACAGGAGGAGAATCTGGCCCAACCCGTCATGAGCTACAACGGAGTCCCTATGCCGATCCCAATGGAAGCTATGAAGTGAGTGGAGGCGACAGGCTGTGACCTTGCGGTAGATGTACACTACTATTCAAACTAAGGTTCCCCAAGGAAGGCGTTTGCCATTCTATCTGTATCTGATCGGGACCTGTTTCACAAAGAGATCTTAGTGTTATGGTGATTCTACCTCCAATTCTTTAACATATGCTTACGATCATCGTAGCGCTATGCCACTCGTAAGTCTGTAATAAAATATAGTTACGATAGGTCGTACGTTACGTTACGAACGCTTTGTGGAACGGGGCCCTGACCCGATTTAGACCAATAAACACCCGTTCAGTACAATTATGGGTTTGAGATCGCTAGATGATTCCGATAACATCTGGACAGTGACTCAACTGACCACTGTACGTAACACCACTCAATCCCTATCTGAATAGGTTAAGAATACCATACCTGACAAGATACTTTAAAGATAACGTCAAATTCCCGACAAGACCACGCAAAATTCCGACAGGATTGCGTAAAGGTCATGACAGGAGATTTATAGAATCGCGGTACGTTTATGACAGGATAGCTATGCGATCCTGTAAATGATCAGGGTCCCGATCCACAGAGCGTTCGTAACGTTACGACCTGTCGTAACTATACTTTATCATTGGCTAACGAATGTCATAATGCTACGAACGTTTTTGTGGATAGGATCCCTGAAATATAATCACGATAGTGACTCATCAGGTACCTTGGGTTTCCGAGAAGATCGCGACAGTGTCGAAATCTTGGTGATTTCGGTTTGAAGAGTACTGTAGCTCTGGGGAACAGAATGACAAAAATATCCACCTGATATCCAGGGACATCTGTCCGCAGGAATAGCTGATGGTTAATTATTAGCAAGCACAGGTCTGGTATGACTGTTGCGTCTTCAGCACGATCCCTTCATTAACAACATAAAGGAGCATAACAGATGTTATGTGCCATGACAACGGGTATGACAACAATGGAACACCACTTACTGTTTGTGTCGCCAACAGCGAGAACACATTGCTGGAACTCTTGTTGTTTGTCGCATGGGATTTGTTTGTTGTTTAACGCCGCAGTTAGTATATTGCAGCTACATGTAAATAATCTGGACCAGACAATCTGGTGACGGACCTTATGACCTTACATCTATACGACTGAGATACGTTGACATGAAGTCAGAGAGCTTGACCACCCTATACTGTTAGTCGCTTCCTTCAAGAAACTTCGCTTGCCGAACACCAACTCGAACTCGGATCTTCACGGGATGGATGGGTGTTACATGGACTTTTCAAGTAACATCGCCTCTGGATTATATTGATTCCACAGCTTTAAAACAAAACTAATTATCGCTCCGCAAAATAGTATGAACCTCCAGACTGAACCAGCAATCATATGGCATAAGGTATACTTTTGTTTTCCGTACAGATTAAAGGGAAAGTGTTCACGAAAGAATCACGGTTATTTTATGTGAAACAAATGGAATTTTTTAATTAGTTTATATCAATACTTGAAAATATGCACACATCTTTCTTACAACGAAAGTATAACCCTCAATTGAAATATACAGACATGTTGAGCCATTATGAGGCCTTTGTTTGCCGAACTAAACAGGCCAGAGTTACCTCCCTTTGATTATGACGTAATTGGTGCCAATTGATTTAGACTGGTCTTCTGTCAAATCCCAGAGGAAAAGATTGGGCTTTTTTTCCAAAACATTCTCAGCGATTCTCTGTTCATCGACGATGTTTCAGAATGACCTTTGGTGATTCTAGCAAACAACAACAACAATACCGGTGATCATAATGAAATGATTTTTAAAATAAATCAGTTCTCCCAGTAAAGTTCGACGTTTAACTTAAGACTTTGAGCGGTGTCAGGTATTACCTACAGCCAACACCATATCCCGCAAAATCCCTTTTGTGTTTAATTAACAGTCAGTAATAGACAGGTTCCACTGTATAAGTAATCATGCTAACAAAGAACCGTTCACTGAGAAAACATACACATACAAAGGCCATTAAGTCCTATCCACCAATCATTTTGCAAATAGATATTTCACATCATCAATTTTTCATATAATTTTGACTCTTGTTACCTCGCCCGAACACCCAGGCTGGGCCATTCCGAACAATAACGTAGGGCTCTTAAACGGTGTGCCATAAAACTTATTTGTGACGGATCGTGTGCAGAAGGTTGATAAACTCTTTCCTCATTTCTGCACTGACAATTGCAAATTATGAAAAGCTCAGTAACAGGAACGAGGAAAGAGTCCCTGGATAGATAGCGACTTGACCGACTTGACCGAATTGACGTCAATTGACGTCTCAAAAAAAGATGTAACTAACACAAAATATGGCCCTAGATTAGGTCTAGGTAACATTACTCACAACTGATGTTTGACTGGTCACTTTCATTCTGCTCAGGATAACCCTGATAATCGAGCACTATTCCTGCATAAGAAGCGACCCGTGAAAATCCGTGTTAAAATCGCATAGATCGATGCTTATGCTGTTGATCACTGGATTGTCTGATCCAGACTCGATTATTTACAGACCGCCGATTATAGCTGGAATATTGCTGAGGGTGGTGTAAAACTAAACTCACTCACTCACTCACTGTATAAAAAGCATCATTTACGATCTGTACTTGTGAAATTAAGTAAATTTTTATTGAAAAAGATACCTTTTAAGATAGGTTCCTTGCATATAAATTAAATATATGATAAATGTCATAATGTTTCACGATTTACTATTACATTACAGATGATATCGACCGGCTCCTTGTCATTTGTTTGAAGACAACAGTTGTGAACGTTTCAAAACATAAACATGTACACTGGTGCAAAACTATTACCATTCTCAGTAACATTTATCTATGGACGGTAAAGCAAGCGTTGTCAAGATTCGTTTGCATGGGTTCAATAAATACTAAATTGCATCACTTTCCTTAATTCGCCAGTGTTCTGCACAAATTGCAGATCTGCAGTACTTATTAGTCGCCTCTTACGGCAAGCATGGGTTACTAAAGGTTAATTCCAGCCCTGACCTTCACGGGCCAGTTAGTTTGTGATATCTGTACTGTTTTGGATATGAAACTACTTGGCAAACACGTTTGATGCTGAAGAAATGCAAGACCAAAGGGGTAATTTTCATGTAAACTTGCCCTTTGAAGATTAATAGAGAAACCATTAAGTGTTTTCAATGGTAAAACAATCACGTTTTCATTTTTTATTTCAGAGGTCAAGAAATCGTCGCTGCAGGGTCGTCCATTTGTTCAACAGCAGACGACATGGCCAAATGGATTCAGTTTAACTTGAACAAGGGAGGGACGCAAGATGGCGGCCAGCTCCTTTCCAGAGAAGCCCTGATGGAGCTGTTCCAGGGGCAGACGACACGATCTGATGCTGGGAACGCGATGGTGGAGGGCTTCAGTCAGCCAGACGTTCAAGTGTCTTACACAAGGGAGGCCAACACGCTGGGCTGGATTAAAGGACACTATCGGGGTGAGTGAGTCGGGTGTTATCAACTTTCTAGCAACATCACGGGATAGGACGCCAGAAATGGGCTTCACTGATTGAAGGGAACCTAACCTAAATTTTCAGTGTGACAAGGCAACATTTTCACTATTTGGATATGTCATTGTATCCCATTTGCGTACATCGATGCTCATGATGTTGATCACTGGATTGTCAGGTACAGACTCGATTATTTACAGACCGCCGCCATATAACTGAAATATTGCTGAGTGTGGCGTTCAACAACAAACCAAACTATTTAGCTACTTGACTTCCCAAAGTAATCATAGTTCCGATCTTATATTGTTTGTTTGTTTGCTGAACCAGACAATCCAGTGACCAACATCATAAGCATCAATACGTAATTGGGATACGATGACATGTGTCAACAAAGGCAGCGAGCCTGACAACCCAATCGCGTTAGTCGCCTCTTACCACAAGCAAGGAGTGGTGAAGACCAATTCTTACCCGGATCTTCACGGGTTCCGCTTTTATATCATGAACATCTGTCCTAGCTATAAACCTTTAAGGTGGCATACGTTTACCTTTTATTGACTTGAATCCCGTTGCTGTTTGCAGGCTACTCTGTACTGTCCCAAGATGGCACCCTCCCTGGGTATGAGAGTCTTACCAGCTTCATCCCCGACCGAGACGTGGGCGTCTTCACCGCCTTCACAGGCGACAACGGCCCCAAAACCTTTGCTGCCAAAACACTGATGAACACCTATGCTCTGGACATGCTGATCCACGGCCAGCCATCCTTCCACCTCAAAGACTTCTGCCAGACCCTTGATGCCATGTTTACCATTGTCGTGAAGAACAATCCCTACGTGAACCGTGAAATCAAACCAGCGTCCGAATCGAAGCGCCCTCTCGAAGACTACCAGTCATTTTATCGGAACCTGGCCTTCGGGGACATCAAGGTCTGGGTCAACGAGTCCCTATATCTGAAATATGGCGATATGGGGGAATACCATCTTCGACCAACAGAGCAGGAGAATGTATTTCAGATGGAGGCGATGCCTGGAGATCTTTGGTATACCACCCACGTCGATGTCCTCCGAAGGAAGCCGTATTATGCGTACTTTGACACAACTCTTTACAGCGATGACCATATCGAGGTGGTGATGATCCCTCATTTTGACAAGGACACTGATCCAGTGTTTAGTAGGCGGGTGCGAGTCCCACCTCCTTACGACGAGGTGCGGGAAGTTTGCGGTTCCAGTGGCAGAGTCGCTGTTTCTTGGTCTATTGTTGTTTTAAGCATCCTGATGATGCTGCGGTGATGAAAGTTCGATCGAGTTTTACCAGATGAGCAAATCTTGACAGACTTCACTTATGATGTTTAGGTGTAAATAATTATGTTTGGATTGGTTAAAATTGATTATAATGAGGTTTATTTATAATAAATACCATAAAAAATCATACTTTATCATTTGCAAACCTCTATTTTTAAAAACACCTCTATAACTTATATAAAATTGGTGTGTTGATTATACGAAACTGCACGTATTTATTTTCATGGAAACATCGCGATCCATTCATGATGGCGTTATATGCCAATACAAGTCTTTAGCATATTTTTATTTAGATTTGCTGATCCTTTTATTTTTGTATATTTTGCATGATACATTAAACTGTTGTTGAGTTGTGTGTCCCTTAGGAATATGCTTCCATGTTTTCAATACTCATCCACATATTCTTACTGTACGACTATATGTGTCACGTGACATTGCTCCCGAGTTATGATTGGATTGTCCTTGACCTAATTGGTGATGCAATCACGTGGCACATTGTCTCTTCCAAATACATGGCAAGTGTAAATATTTTAAGAAAATGAAGAATTACGTGATCATCTGCTGGAGGCAGATTATTTATTTCTAATGTATTTCAGAACACTTTCAGCGAATTATGTAATTAGTTCGCAATTAGGCCAAATGTTACATATCAAATTCGGACTTAAAGCTATATAGTCTTTCAGTGTACATACATTTTTTCAAATATTTAAATGTAAAAATCCTTTAATCGATTTTCGCATGTTCCCTTTATGTGAGATCTGTTTGATTGCAATTAGGTAAAATTACATACATTTATATTATAGATAACTTTTGAGGAAGGTTTAGTTCGGAGATGTGGTTAGAATTTGCAGCTGATATGTCTTAATGTTCAGTTGGAATTGTTTGAAATAAATGTGTTTTGTTTTTTTACTTGGACAGCAGTAAGTTTGTGTTTTTGTTTAACGCTGCACTATATGACGGGGGTATCCAGTGATTAACATCATGAGCATAGATCTGCACAGTAAGGAGACAATGACATGTGTCATCCATGTACTCGAGCCTGAACACCCCGACAGTCGCCTCTTACAAGCATTAATTAGAGCTGTTTACGCCAAACACTAAGTCTCTGCAGCTTAAAAACCAATAGATATTTAATTGAAACAGGAATCTCACTGTCTCGGAGGGTCAGTAGTTCACCACATCTACCGATAACAACAGGTTCAGCATCTGGAATTGGTGAGTGAGTGAGTATGGTATTACGCCGCTTTTAGCAATATTCCAACAATATCTGGGGGACACCAGAAATGGTACCCGTATTGGGAATCGAACTCGGGTCTTCGGCGTGAAGGGCGGAGGCTTTAACCATAGGCTACATGAGTGTTATCATACTCCAATGTTTGAAATATGCCACTGTTCACCAAGCAGTGAATGGGTACCCGGTAGGATAAGATGGCACTGTGACTGACAACCTCTAGCGCATTATAGGCAGCTCGGGATGTCTGATCCCAAGGGATCGGAGAATGAAAATCGCATTTACACCTATCCATTACTTTGCGAAAACATAATTCAATTGGTGACTCATATTTAACACAGACTATTTTTGTAGAAATGTTGTCGATGCTTCTATTAACGAATGCATGTATCTGGTATCAGCTGTAAACACATTACCCATACACGTAACCTACTTGTCCTTTGTTTGTGAAGAACTTCCTGGTTCCTTTCACGTGATCAGTAAAGGGTATCAGTTGGTGTTCCGACTCCCCGTGGGTCTGTAGAATTTGTGCACGATCTTTGTTACACGATGCAAAGTTTGACGTAAATCGTCTCAGTGTGTGCATTTCTATCACAAGCCGGACTATTCAAGATGTTATCATTGAAGCCAAATGTATTATGCTTGAGTGCGTCTTGTTTAGTTGACAAGCCACTTCCCAGTATTTGTATGTATCTGATACCGCCTGGCTAACCCGAAGTATCGAGACCGTTGAAAATATGTCGAGAAATGCTGAGGGCCGGTATTAGACCAAAGTGTCAATTAGGGTCCACGTGCACAAAGACGAATCAGTATAATATAAATCTCCCTATTTTATGCCTGCTTACGCGTAACATAAAGATTGTTTGTCGTCATTTTTTCTAGCATTTGCGTTGTAGTAAATTTGAATTTTAGTATGTTTATCCCGAATACAGTAAACTTTGTTTATAACGAATCGCTTATAACGCACTAATGGATATAACGAACTAACCATTTTGTCATGACACTTGTAGATTTTAGCTGTAGAAATGCGGTAATAACTGCTTATAACGAACTACGTTTATAATGCACTAATATTAGTGGTCACTGTGAGTTCGTTATAACCGATGTTGACTGTTGAAACGATTTTCCGTTTTAACTACAGCCAAGAAAACGGTGCAATGCATGATTGAGGCCCTCTGAAATCGTGTTGTGATTGAATACAAAAAACAATATGCATTTGAAGTGAGCGTCTCCTCCTCTCAGACATTAAAAAATGTATAAATGTGATTTCATGTCGCACCGAATGTTCAAGTCATTAAATGTGGATGTTTAATTCCCTTCTCATCCGATAGATGGCATCACGCGTCGACAAATTACAAAATCCATACTGAACATATGTTACGTTCGGCACAGTGGGCTGGTTGCTCAAACAAACGCCGGACAAAGGGTGAAACAAGACTGGTGTGGTTGGCACGGACTCGACACCTCGCAGCCTTTCACTGTCAACACACACTAACACTGCTGAGGCACGTAGACATGATTCCCGCGTCGTTGTGCTTCATACGACACTTGTATTACATCTTTGTATTAACACACGCTTTTTGTGTGAATTTGTACCCGGAGTTACCATGGTAGCCTTCCGATGAACGAATACAGACAGTGTTATACGAGTTTTTCTACTTTTCAAAGTGGATGAGTGTGGTTTTACGCCGCTTTTAGAAATATTCCAGCAATATCACGCGGGGGATCATCACGCAGAAATGGGCTTCATATATATTATACCCATAGGCAGAATCGAACCCAAGTCTTCTCGCGACGGGAGAACACTTCTATAAATACCTGAGTGTTTGAGTGACTTATTGGGCTTCAACGTATTTCAATAATGACATCTTATGTACACGTTTTATCTATTTTAGATTTAACGATTTTTAGATTTTCCAGTATACACTGCTGTCTCGATTAAAAAGCCAACAATTCATATTGGTAATGATCCCACAATGACAACAAGCAGCTCGGTCTCACGGTCCCTAAACCACATTATTTTCTCATCATCCCACCCTTTCTGCAATGCTAATGTCCAAATTGAAGCAAGTCTATATTTCCTCAGGTAAAGAATATCCCATCTCACTGGGGCTCCCTCTCAATTTAAATGGGATAATTTGTTACTATCAAAATAATATATTCAGAGTGTTAGTCTAATGATCAACTAGCAATACACCAAAGGGGGGTAACCGTTGTTCGGCAAACCAGCCTTGTCGTACTCCCCTTTGACAGGTAATGTCTGCCTATCTGTTTGTGGGAACAATATTATATCAGCTTGTTCGCTGATAAAACACATTATATCAGCAGACGAGTGTGACGACGAACCGGACTTATTATGTCCATGAAGCGGTAACACGACGTTGTTGAGTGAACGTGGGGACTCTGCATTGAAACATACTGCCATCGACCTGTTTGAGTTGTGGAGAGATTCTATATGTGAGTTGTATCCACTGGAAAAAGACTTGTTTTTCATAACGATCAGTGGAGTCTGACCTCTGTGGATTCTCCCCCCTTATTTACTACTCACAGGTGAGTCGTCGCCATCGTCGACGTCTTTGTTTGTTTGTTGTTTAACGCCGCATATTTCCAGGATCGTCCACTGAGTATTATGAAATCACGAGCATCGACAACGTGCATTAACTGAGATTACGAGCAGAACCTGCCAATTCTAAGCTGGATCTTTAAATAATGATAATAATAATACATTGTACATTTGACCCACTATTCTCTACAAAGCCTCACATCCATTTGATCGGAGTGTTCTCGACACGTGAAGGTCCGGGTTAGGATATTGATCTTCAGTAACCCATGCTTGTCGTGAGAGGTGACTAACGGGATCGGATGGTCAGGCTCGCTGACTTGGTTGACACATGTCATCGGNGTATTACGCCGCTTTTAGCAATATTCCAACAATATCTGGGGGACACCAGAAATGGTACCCGTATTGGGAATCGAACTCGGGTCTTCGGCGTGAAGGGCGGAGGCTTTAACCATAGGCTACATGAGTGTTATCATACTCCAATGTTTGAAATATGCCACTGTTCACCAAGCAGTGAATGGGTACCCGGTAGGATAAGATGGCACTGTGACTGACAACCTCTAGCGCATTATAGGCAGCTCGGGATGTCTGATCCCAAGGGATCGGAGAATGAAAATCGCATTTACACCTATCCATTACTTTGCGAAAACATAATTCAATTGGTGACTCATATTTAACACAGACTATTTTTGTAGAAATGTTGTCGATGCTTCTATTAACGAATGCATGTATCTGGTATCAGCTGTAAACACATTACCCATACACGTAACCTACTTGTCCTTTGTTTGTGAAGAACTTCCTGGTTCCTTTCACGTGATCAGTAAAGGGTATCAGTTGGTGTTCCGACTCCCCGTGGGTCTGTAGAATTTGTGCACGATCTTTGTTACACGATGCAAAGTTTGACGTAAATCGTCTCAGTGTGTGCATTTCTATCACAAGCCGGACTATTCAAGATGTTATCATTGAAGCCAAATGTATTATGCTTGAGTGCGTCTTGTTTAGTTGACAAGCCACTTCCCAGTATTTGTATGTATCTGATACCGCCTGGCTAACCCGAAGTATCGAGACCGTTGAAAATATGTCGAGAAATGCTGAGGGCCGGTATTAGACCAAAGTGTCAATTAGGGTCCACGTGCACAAAGACGAATCAGTATAATATAAATCTCCCTATTTTATGCCTGCTTACGCGTAACATAAAGATTGTTTGTCGTCATTTTTTCTAGCATTTGCGTTGTAGTAAATTTGAATTTTAGTATGTTTATCCCGAATACAGTAAACTTTGTTTATAACGAATCGCTTATAACGCACTAATGGATATAACGAACTAACCATTTTGTCATGACACTTGTAGATTTTAGCTGTAGAAATGCGGTAATAACTGCTTATAACGAACTACGTTTATAATGCACTAATATTAGTGGTCACTGTGAGTTCGTTATAACCGATGTTGACTGTTGAAACGATTTTCCGTTTTAACTACAGCCAAGAAAACGGTGCAATGCATGATTGAGGCCCTCTGAAATCGTGTTGTGATTGAATACAAAAAACAATATGCATTTGAAGTGAGCGTCTCCTCCTCTCAGACATTAAAAAATGTATAAATGTGATTTCATGTCGCACCGAATGTTCAAGTCATTAAATGTGGATGTTTAATTCCCTTCTCATCCGATAGATGGCATCACGCGTCGACAAATTACAAAATCCATACTGAACATATGTTACGTTCGGCACAGTGGGCTGGTTGCTCAAACAAACGCCGGACAAAGGGTGAAACAAGACTGGTGTGGTTGGCACGGACTCGACACCTCGCAGCCTTTCACTGTCAACACACACTAACACTGCTGAGGCACGTAGACATGATTCCCGCGTCGTTGTGCTTCATACGACACTTGTATTACATCTTTGTATTAACACACGCTTTTTGTGTGAATTTGTACCCGGAGTTACCATGGTAGCCTTCCGATGAACGAATACAGACAGTGTTATACGAGTTTTTCTACTTTTCAAAGTGGATGAGTGTGGTTTTACGCCGCTTTTAGAAATATTCCAGCAATATCACGCGGGGGATCATCACGCAGAAATGGGCTTCATATATATTATACCCATAGGCAGAATCGAACCCAAGTCTTCTCGCGACGGGAGAACACTTCTATAAATACCTGAGTGTTTGAGTGACTTATTGGGCTTCAACGTATTTCAATAATGACATCTTATGTACACGTTTTATCTATTTTAGATTTAACGATTTTTAGATTTTCCAGTATACACTGCTGTCTCGATTAAAAAGCCAACAATTCATATTGGTAATGATCCCACAATGACAACAAGCAGCTCGGTCTCACGGTCCCTAAACCACATTATTTTCTCATCATCCCACCCTTTCTGCAATGCTAATGTCCAAATTGAAGCAAGTCTATATTTCCTCAGGTAAAGAATATCCCATCTCACTGGGGCTCCCTCTCAATTTAAATGGGATAATTTGTTACTATCAAAATAATATATTCAGAGTGTTAGTCTAATGATCAACTAGCAATACACCAAAGGGGGGTAACCGTTGTTCGGCAAACCAGCCTTGTCGTACTCCCCTTTGACAGGTAATGTCTGCCTATCTGTTTGTGGGAACAATATTATATCAGCTTGTTCGCTGATAAAACACATTATATCAGCAGACGAGTGTGACGACGAACCGGACTTATTATGTCCATGAAGCGGTAACACGACGTTGTTGAGTGAACGTGGGGACTCTGCATTGAAACATACTGCCATCGACCTGTTTGAGTTGTGGAGAGATTCTATATGTGAGTTGTATCCACTGGAAAAAGACTTGTTTTTCATAACGATCAGTGGAGTCTGACCTCTGTGGATTCTCCCCCCTTATTTACTACTCACAGGTGAGTCGTCGCCATCGTCGACGTCTTTGTTTGTTTGTTGTTTAACGCCGCATATTTCCAGGATCGTCCACTGAGTATTATGAAATCACGAGCATCGACAACGTGCATTAACTGAGATTACGAGCAGAACCTGCCAATTCTAAGCTGGATCTTTAAATAATGATAATAATAATACATTGTACATTTGACCCACTATTCTCTACAAAGCCTCACATCCATTTGATCGGAGTGTTCTCGACACGTGAAGGTCCGGGTTAGGATATTGATCTTCAGTAACCCATGCTTGTCGTGAGAGGTGACTAACGGGATCGGATGGTCAGGCTCGCTGACTTGGTTGACACATGTCATCGGTTCCCTATTGCGCAGATCGATGTTCATGCTGTTGATCCCTGGATTGTCTGGTCCAGGCTCGATTATTTACAGACCGCCGTCATATAGCTGGAATATTGCGGAGTGCTGGTACCGACAAACCAAGATTCATAATTGGAGTGAATCTGGATTTGAACACAGCTACTGAATCCTGGTAAGGCTAACGAACGCAACGAATTTCATTCTCTGTGGGACCCGTGAAGGTCCAGGTTAGAATATTGATCTTCAGTAACCCATGCTTGTCGTAAGAGGCGACAAACGGGATCGTGTGGTCAGGCTCGCTGACTTGGTTGACTCATGTCATCGGTCATCGTAGATCGATGCTCATGCTGTATATCACTGGATTGTCTGGTCCAGACTCGATTTTTAACGGACCGCCGCCTTATAGCTGGAATATTGCTGAGTGCGGCGTAAAACTAAATTCACTCACTCACTCGGAGTGTTCTCAACTCCCTGGGATGTATACATCCAGAACTGCCACCACACTGTAACTGTCGGGTGTCATGGCTATTACCTGTGTCGAGATCGCTTCGGGTTTAAATCCTGACATGCCGCGGTGGAATTATTCACATTGTTAACATTGATAATAGTGATCTTTGTTCACGGGTCCCTTGGTAAAAGAACCCGACAAGCGTCATACAGTGTACTATGAACCTAGTGAAACCAATGGAAATGATTTCTATACGGGGCGTATCTCGTTTAAAGCAAGATATTTGAAATCACCCCATATATTTCACTCGATAGCATTCACTCGATAACCAAATATTTCGATGTCACGAACTGAAAATGAATGCGACACAGAATTCGAACTTCACGACCTTGAGGCTTTGACTGTACGAGCCTCGGTAATATTGTTAGTCTTTTCACGCGCATACAAAGGGCCGGAGGTTTTATGAATATTATCGTCAAAGGAAGGGTACTGTGACGGAGAAAGAGACAGAGTGATTGTATAGATGATTGTATGGGGCTCGAGCATTCATATGCATCAAACCGCTTTTGACAAGTTATACCGTCAGGCCTCAGATTAACCAGTCTCCATAATAATGATAATAGTAATAGTGAGTGAGTGAGTATGGTTTTATGCCGCTTTTAGCAATATCCCAGCAGTATCACGACGGGGAACACCAGAAATGGGTTAAATAATAATAATTGCACAAAGAATGTTTAATCAAAGTCTATTAGTGTTCACGTAATTATTGACTTCTCTGCTGTTGAGCTTAGTGTAACTGAAGTCATTGTGAAGGAGCAAGAATAAGCAGATGTTAAAAAGAAATATTGTATTGCCTCATTTTACAATTAAACTTTTGAAGATTATTATCTTATCTGCCGTCGTTATTGTTAGAATTTTCGTAACATTTATTCTGAAAAAAACCCAACACAGCTGACGTAGCGGGTGAATGAAAGCAAGAGAATTCTCCATATGGAAGATATATGATTCAACAAGTCTACTTAACGTTAACTACCTTGTTCCTTCACTCCATTGAACCGGAAGCTGGTAGGGGTAATGGAGGCGAAGAATGATTTGTTATACCAAGAGTGGCGCTTAAAATGTTCCATAAAATATATTTTACGTGAGTAATTATTATGTATGAGGTTGGAAATCTGAGAGTACTGCCCTGTGAGGATATTGGTGTCTACCTTTAATATATTATGCAACATTTCGTTTTGACATTAAAAGTATTTTTCGAACCGAAGCGAGGGAAGTACGCTGTCAATCTTTGCTCGCGTACGTTACCTCAGATCCGTTTCAAAACGTCATCAAGTCGGGGGCATAGATATTTCAATAAATACCGATTGCAAGGCACGTGGTTTGTGTCCATCAAGATAAGTGACCCTGCTGACCATGTACATCTATTGTTTATTTCAGGTGACCGAAACTATGCCGTCACCAGTGGCCAGGTTGTTCTTTGTAAGCTTGTTTGTGTCGTCCCTCTGTCTAGACGATACAACGCCTCCTTCACAAACACAGCTCGTCCCACCCCAGTTTGATGAAATATGTGCACCAGCGACCCCTTCCGAGGACATCACACCAATCAAAATTAAGTGTAACCTGTCCGGAAATAACCAACAAGCATGGAGGTTGGCTACTCTCAGAGACTGGATCATGGAACCAAAAAACAACCAGTCTGGTAAGCAATATTCATATGAGATACAGTGCAGTTGGTCAAATTCTAGCCTATCTCTTCCATGGCCAATGAAGTCACCCGGTCTGGTGGAGCTGGTTGTGAGGAACTGCAACATAACAGATGTGTATTCTGAATACGACCGACCAGATATCTACACAATGGCTTCCGAGCTGGTATGGATCGAAATAACAGATTCAGCCTTGTCCATTAAGCACTCACGTCTTCAGGAACTCTTGCAGGGAATTGCAAACGTTTCGTCCGATTTTGACTGTCTTCAGCAAGAAACCGTAGAAGTTATCGTCTTCAGAAACATTTCCTATGTCTTAGATGATGATTTGGAACACTGCTTGAAGTTTTTTCTTCCCCCAAAGGATAACGGAAGTGTCATCCCCCCGGATCCATCTTGCAATATCTTGTTTCTACCAACTGAGCTGCGCAACCTTGACGTGGAATGCAATTTCAAGAAACTCCGCGTCATTGACGAAAGCATCAGCAACACCTTGTCAGTCTACTACCACAGATTCCTGACAAAGTACAAGAAGTTTCCTGTCCTTGAATTCCTTAACTATTCTTCCAACTATATTCGTGATGTTCCAGAAGAACTGAGAGATTGGAGCTTTTACTTCTTGTCATTGAAGCACATGGATCTTTCTCACAACCAAATTGAAAAGATTACCTTTGAAGCGAAGTTCAATTTAAACCATGAAAACGACACGTACATAAATGTACAGTTCAACAACATAACGACCCTCTCCAAACTGGACCTCGACCATCTTCGGAATCAACCGAAAACATTCATCGATATTAGAAACAACCCCATAGACTGTGGTTGTAACCTCAGAGAGTTTATTGAGGCATTATCGAACAAATCACTCTTTACGGGAGAAATGCAAAAGTATGAATACATCCGAGATATGGAATGTGTTCAACCGAAACGTTTGGCTGGGAGGTCTTTGGGAAGTTTGACAGCTGAAATTCTCAAGTGTTCACCTGCCCATGATTCCCCCGGGACGGCATTTGTAGTTCTCACGGTAGTGGTTGTCATTGTTTTGGGGGTTGTTCTCATAGCGTTCAACTATCGTAAGGAAATCCGGATTCTGTTCTACACGCGTCTTAATCTTCGAATGTGTGGTGACGTGTATCACGGTCTTGGGTCCAAGCAATTCCATGCGTTTGTCTCCTACAGCAAGGAGGATGAAGACTGGGTTATTGATGTCCTGGCAAACCGACTAGAGGCTACCGAAAACACACGTGAGGAATCATCCAGCTCGGAGCCTCGTACTAGAACGAGACCATCAAGACTTAACCTGTGCATTCATGGGAGAGATTTTATTCCAGGGATACCGATCATTGAAAATATTATCAACAGTGTCCAGAATAGTAAACACACAATCATTGTTTTATCACCCAATTTTGTAAAGAGCCGCTGGGCCATGGAGGAATTCTTACAAGCATACAACCAGAGCATCAACGAAAGAAGACGACATCTTATAATAGTCATTTTAGAAGAGGTGCCGGCAGACCAACTGGATCCTCTTTTGAGGAGATGCCTGAAGATTTTCACATACATTAAAGTCTCGGATAAGCTGTTCTATGACCGCCTTACGTATTCGTTATCCGCTGATACGAAGATAAGTAAAAGTGAATTATCAAACGAGAACAGTGAGAGAGGTACGAGTGACTCTGTGACTTTAGACATGCCGAACTGTCATGATAGTGGTGTGTTTCTGGGGGACGAGTCTGTGGAGACCCTCTCTGTGTCTGTGCAGAGCCATAGGGACATTTCAGGCATTGGGATCCGTTTGTGATTGACTGAGTAGAAATGGATCGTGTCAATTATTTGACAACATAAATTATTTGAGAATATAGATTATTTGGCAATATAAATTGTTTAACAATCTGTGTAACATGATGCAACATTGACAGTGTCTCAAGGTACAATGATTTTTAGAAAGGATGGACGTGAATATATCGGTCTTCTTGATCACACATCCTTTCCACAGGAGCCTTCTTTAACTCAACATCAGATGCACGTGTGTTTCACGTCAAAGGCGTGCATCACTCGATCACACTGACGCTCGTCAACGGTTATAACGAAACCAAAGGGCATACTATTACTAACCGTAGTTCGTAATAACCGTACTTCGTTAGCACATTTTGACTACAACATACACCAAGAAGCCCCCACACACATCTCTCCTTATTCTCTTTACCTCCTTGCTTTCTCACCACACTAAAGGTTCCACTACACTAAATCAGTATCACATGCTACCTGAGCGAGGGCCGTATGTAAACAAGTGAAGAGAGACAGAGACATGTGACAGCTGTGATTGGATGAAATAGTGTAAGATGTTTATATTTTTTAAAAGCACATGCAACTAGTAATTAAAACTGACCACAATTTTAAGTATTTAGTGTTGTCATTTTTACCACCATGACTTATGCTTATTGTGTGTACAGATATTTTCCTGTAGGTGACATTTGGTGCGGAACTGGGGTTGATGTGTTCCCCTTCCTGTGCTCGCAAAACGAGCCGGACAAGTTGGCCTGATATTTTGTTTTATGGTAGTTTAAAGGCCAGAGTGTACCCATGTGTACATGGAATGGCTGTTGATAGCCTGGATATTTAAAAAAAAATGTAAGGTTACTATAGAAGTCTATGGGAATACATTTGGTGGTGTGTAATCTCAGCGCTTAAGTGCGACCATTGTGGAGTTGGATATAATATTTTACGTGTGCTTCACAAAGCCGCTTGTGCGTTGATTTTTTGTTTGTTTGTTGTTTAACGCCACACTGAGCAATATTCCAGTATTCTCAGCTATATGTCGTTGGTTTGCAATTAATCGAGTCTGTACCAGACAGTCCAGTGATCAACATCATTAGCATCTATCTATGCAGTTGGGATACTATGAAAAGTCAGCGAGCCTGACCACCCGATCCCATTAGTCACCTCTTACGACAAGCATCGGTTGCCGAAGATCAATTCTAACCCGCATCTTCACGGATGCTTGTTCGTTGACGATGAGATGCTCCTTCAGTAGCGTATATGCCATTCAGTTATTAATTCAGTTCTTCGTTTTAAAGTAAGTCGGTCCTCGGTCACCATCTTATCTATTTGCTGGGCATATGCATATTGCTTTGAGTGAGAGAGCCACCTTGACCAACAGATCTAGTTCCCGTTGCTTTTCTACCACGGCTTTGTAAGAAGACAGCAAATAATTTAATTAATATTGAATAATGCGGCATATGCAAATAATTAGTTATAATGTTACTACTTTATTCTTTCCTGTAGGTCAACATGTCTGTAGTGGACATAAAACTGTAGTCAGAATATCTATTTGTTAGTCACCGCACATTGCTAGATGAGTTATCTCCCTTGCATCGCTTTGCAGAATGGTGGCAGGTTGGTATTGCGCTACACAACTGATGATTTAAAACCACCGGTAGCTTGTTGGAGCAGCATCCAGGAAACGACGTTCGCAATGTCTCTAATTGCAGGTCACTGACAAAAATTGTGTTTCTCAGTGACTGACCGGAATTGTCGGCCAAAACGTACCACATTTTCGGACTTTTTTTGTCTCAAGGGTGAATTAGCCAATTTGGATTGGAGCGGTGGGCGGAGAAAATTATTTTCGCCCGTGCAGCAACGTTGTTCCGTTAGCACGGTGACGCGACTCGTGGGATTACCAACGATGTCTACCTGTATATGACTGATAGTTTCTCATGATGTCCAAATGAGTGAGTGAGTTTACGTTTTACGCCGCTTTAGGGAATATTTCAGTAACATCACGGCGGGGGACACCAGAAATGGGCTTCACACATTGTACCCATGTGGGGATT
>VKKT01007717.1:5899-16218 GCA_008038995.1 Haliotis laevigata | reverse complement strand
CTATATTGTTATCAGGTCTCCATACTTCAAGGTTTCTTAAGCAAGTACTATATTGTTATCAGGTCTCCATACTTCAAGGCATGGAGACTTTTGGTAATCGTTCGGTTTATAATTATTATTTATTATTCCACCGTTTTTCGTACCAAACATAGTTCCTAAACCAGTGTTCAGAGTCGCTTATTGTTCTAAGGTTCAGAGCGCCAAAAATGCAAGACTCTAGGCTCAATAGCAAAGGGCTGATAATTCAATATTAATTCCAAAAGTGCGAAGTTTGACAGCAAATATCTCCAGTACCAATGGTTTCAAGACTTCCAATTTTCCTTTGCAGATGGGTAATACAACTCCCAACAATTTTGTCTGAAGTCGCAAACATGCCCTGTTTAACAGCTACAAGGTTTTAGCCATGTCTTTTAAGTTTTCTGAGTAGTTTCCTCCCAAAATGTGCTGAGATCGAACTATCAGCTGCAGAGCTTCCAAAATTACCATACTTTATGTCCAGGAAGGACTCTACACACTGAGCACAACAAGTGACCACATGTACCTTCCATGGCCGCCATACTGAGCACAACAAGTGACCACATGTACCTTCCATGGCCGCCATACTGAGTGCTACTTCTGAGGCAAAGTTCTCTTCAAAAACAATTCACCGACTTCTTCACGATTTTCTTCACGAAAGTAAACCTACCATGTGAAAACTGAAAAAAACCTTTTCAAAAACGGTATAAAATGTTGAGTGGATGCATCTGACAGCTCAGGCCCTGTCAATTCTAGAACTCTAATTCTAGAGTTCAGAGATCCGCTAGCGTGTGATGGAGGTGTTTTTGGTGATTTCTAGCCCCCACATACACTTCAAACACCTGTAACTCTGAAAGCAGCCGTCCGATTTCGAACAAAATTAGCCTATGCATGTAAGCTATCTGTTCCGTTTATAGTACCATTTGCAGTCGTATAGCTCAGAAGGCAACGGAGGGATAAGTAAAATTCGATTTTGCTTACTACAGTTTTTATCTTCATCGGTTCTCTACAGAGCACAATGAAAATTGGCAATATGTACCTCAACAGGTTGCTGATCATATGTGTGCACGTTAAAGTGATCACTGATTGGTCGTTAGATCCATATTATTTTTAATAAATATAATTTTTCGAATGCCCAAAAAGCAATGCCCTTTTGGTGACAATTGGGTCTTCTGAAGTTTGTGTGTTGAGCATTAAAATTTACTGAAAAAACAATTTTTTAATCTAACGGCAATTGTCGAATAATCTGTCTCATCAATCTGCATAGGTTTTATGAAGGCGGGCTTTGATGGAAGCGACCTAAGGTCTTGTCATGATTGTCTCTCACTATCGCTTCTCCAGGTAACAGTTGTAGATAGTGGCGGTTGAGTTTGCGCCAGTTGTCAATTGGGCAAATAGAATTATTTCCCCTCAAACTTCCTCACTGACATCCTAAAGTGTAGAAACGAAAAATAGTACTAACATTTCATTAGGCATTTATAATCATTTGGGTGCAAATCTTGCAAAGAAAGAAAAGGGCAAATTGAGAAAGGTCCATGGAGCCCAGCGTCGCTGCTTGCGACTATGTTTTAATGTTGGAAGTTTGTTACATCGTTTGTCAATTTACCAGTGGCTGTTCAAATCATTGTGCTTCGATAATAATTCGTTGTCAGGAATGTTTTATTATTCTGAAGTGTTTTATCTGTTGTATGCCGTGGTGTCCACCCACTATACTTCGATTGTTCATCAGTAAAAATTCTCTAAGAACAAAACCTAATCCTGCACTTAATACAAACAATCTCAATATTTCCGTGTAGCTGGCTGATCTCACAGAAAAATCTTCTGCATACAGATTTACTGGTTAACATACTGGGGTTTTTTAATTTGACATAACAAATAACAGTATGAACACTGTATCTTGTGTTCTGCGACCTGATTTCTGCAACCGATAAGAACACTACAGTAATTCATAGCAGGCACCACAAACATACAGCCATTCCTTAAATATTGATTTCATTTAGAACATTGTGTAAACATCTGCACATTGGTATCATAATTCATAAACTCAAGATACAAGCTGTAGATGGGATACACATGCAATGGCAACATCAGAATGTACCTTCACATGTTGACAGCATACACTGAACATGACAGAATCTTGGAATGTACCTTCACATGTTGACAGGCTACACTGAACCTGACAGAATCTCGGCAATGTACCTTCACATGTTGACAGCATACACTGAACATGACAGAATCTCGGCAATGTACCTTCACATGTTGACAGGATACACTGAACATGACAGAATCTCGGCAATGTACCTTCACATGTTGACAGGATACACTGAACATGACAGAATCTCAGCCAGTCACAAACAATGCAACAGTTATGGTAAGGAATTTATTGTCTTCTTCACCAGCAGACTGGTTCTGCATAAATGCCAAGTCTGAGTGTAACAAAGCGTATCTCTGATTGTCTCCTGTAATGTGGCTAACAATGTACAATCATTTACAATCATTTACAATCAAGTTGTAAAAACAAATCTGTTTACATGGGACTTCATACCATGTGCATATGGCAAGCATATTGCAAAAGACATCACTGATTTAGCTTATTTTTCACACATGTAAAGAGCATGCTGACATGTTATTCAAAACATTGATATTTAAGGTTATGTGTTCATTCAAAACTCTTTTTTTAATATCATGATGTTAACCATATGCGAATCCAGGAAGTTTCAAAAGGGGGATTTCGAAGCCCCTGACCAACACCCACCCACCCTGCCAATGCAAAACAGCAACTTTAATGTGGTCGTTATTAAGTTAGTTTCAAACAGGTTGTCCCCCTTGGATCCGCCAATGTTAACTCAACCCTAATCACCTTTCCAAAGATGAAACATTATTTCAATTTAATCTTCTTTAGTGATCATTCCTAAAGAAGAATTCAAACACATACACAAATATACATGGTCTCAGGCTATTAGCTCTCAAGCCTCATTAATAGCAATAACAATATCCCTGGGAGAAATGCTTAATTCTGATTTTTTAACATTTCAAGATAATGGAAGAAGATTAAATATTCGTATGTCCGAGCACCCAGATGGATCCTGGGACATACACACTGCACACTTCCTGGGTGCTTCAACAAACTAATCATATTGTCAATGCCTGAGAATACCCAGCCTCGACTATCTGTCTGAGTGTACTGCAACAAAAGGCAAAGTCTGTGCCACCAATCACATAATTGATCACATATTATATGATGATAATTAAAAAAAGAGAGCAATAATTATAGTAATACTGACAAAAATAATACCTGTATATATATGAAATAAAAACAGTTTTCCAGACAACCAAGATTCATCTGTTTTGTCAGAAAACAAACAATACACCTCCAGAAGCTGCTTGAGAGACATGCTGTTGACACATAAGGTCATTCTATCACAGGTCACACACTGTTGAGAAGCAGGAGACTGTCCTTGACCTTATCTGGCACAGGAAGCTGTGAGACACTGTCCTTGACACTGCGACCCTCCATGACCCCAGAGATGACCTTACGGACCTGGAACACAGCCAGGGCAGCAAGTGACCTTGGCTGACACACACTCTCCTGGATGAAGGTCACCAGCTGCTGGTTCCTCATGACCTTGAGGTTCCGGGGGTACTTGGTGAACTGCTCCGGGGTAAAGGATGCTCCGGCACAGAGCAGCAGGCGCAATGTCGGCTCGCGACAGTTGAAGATGGACCAGTATAGGGCTGTGGTGCCACTGAAACATCAACAGGGTAAAAATACACACATAGCCTAGTTCACATCAAACACTGAGCGGACTACCTTGATGCTGTGGTAGCCTAATGGTTAAAGCGCCCACTCGTCATGCTGAAGACTGACTGACTGACTGACTGAATTTGGATTTACGTCGCCTGTGGGGATTCGAACCCGGGTCTTCAGCGTGACGAGCCAAAGCTTTAACCACTAGGCTACCCCACCCCACATGTGTACAATGTGTGACGCCCATTTCTGGTGTCCCCTGCCCTGCTATTACTGGAATATTGCTCAAAAGCATGATAAAACCAAACTCACTCACTTTTTAACGCTGCTTGAAAAAACTATTTCACATTTTAACACTTTTTAAAGTTGGGGAATAGACAGCAGTTCTGCACATATGTACTAAGCAGCTAAAGAAATGTCAGTTTGGAATTTTCCGTCGCAGAAACAGATAACTGTAAACTCATTTAATGTTTTGATTGTATATTTTTGACAACATCTCCAACTTTACCTAAGCAAAGACATTCCTTCCCAAACTCAGAATGGAGCCCAGGAAATGGTCTCAAAAACACATCTCGGCGATGGTACGGTGTTCTCCATGTTTTTCATGCAACTCATGCTGCCGTGCTGTTTACAAGGAACAGCCCTATAAAATGCACCCCCAAACCTGGTTGAAACATTCACATTACAACGTCAGCAGGATGCTGCAACTCACAACAGCTCAGAGGAACCAGGCGCTAGGAAGACTTGAAGCTGGCCACACGGCACAAGCCATTGCCAATCACTTCCAGGTCAACGTTTGGACCATCTACAGGATGCAGCAATGTTTCCGGGCCACCAACACCACAAACGATTGCATTCCTACTGGCAGAACAAGGGTGACCACAAGACGACAAGACTGCCACGTTGTGCGACAGGATGTACAGAATCCCTTCATGCAGGCATCCGAAACAACACACCAGATGGTGGGAACACATGGAAGACCAATCAGTATTGATACAGTACGCCGACGTCTTAACAGCGGGAACCTCCATTGCCGTACACCTTACCGTGGACCTATCCTTACCCCTCGTCATCGGCGTGAACATCTACAGTTTGCCCTAAAACACCAAAACTGGCGATAAAGGCAATGGAGAACTGTTTTGTGGCCAGCGTTACTCAGACCAATGAGTTATGGAAAGAGACTCATGGGGAGGTGCAAGCATCATGGTATGGGGTGGAATAGGCCGGAACCAGAGAGTGGGTCCTGTGGTGTTCCAGAACCTTGGTCCAGGGAGAGGAGGCGGCATCACAGCGGTGCACTACATCGACCAAGCTCTCAGACCCCACGTCATACCACATTTCACACGTCATCGGAACAACAGTTTCCAGCATGATAACACCCGGGCCCATACCGCCAGAGCTACACGGGACTTCCTACAACAGAACGGTGTCAACATTATGCAGTGGCCAGCCCTTAGTCCTGATTTAAACCCAGTTGAACATCTTTGGGATGAAATTCAGAGGAGACTGAATAATGTCATACCAAGGTCGGACACAGGCAATTTATTGCACCAAGCCTTTCTCAGAGTGTGGTTCCAGGTGCCAATGCCAATCGATTGGTGCACTCCATGTATAGACGCTGTGCTGCAGTTATTGCCGCTCGGGGTGGTCACAGTAGATACTTAAGTCAAAAGTCTGAATACACTGCAAATGTTCACGTAATGTTTTGAAATTGTCTTGAGTTATTCATTGATGTGTCAACATATTGTACACAAAAAATGTTTTTGATCCGCTTATTATGTCCATTTCTGTAATGATTTGATTACAGTGGCTTTCTAATTTTGAATTTGTACTGACGTTTTTTTTGCTGTTGAGTATATAACCCATGAGGACAACCTTTACTAAGAATGTTTGTTTGTTTTTACGCCGCACTCAGCAATATTCCAGCTATATGACGGCGGTCTGTAAATAATCAATCTGAACCAGACAATCCAGTGATCAACAGCATGAACACTGATCTATGCACTTGGCATACAATGACATGTGTCAACCAAGACAGCGAGTCTGACCACATGATTTTGTTGCTCGCCTCTTACGAAGGCCACTTCTAACAAGGATCTTCCCGGGTCTATACCAAGAATGAGGAGATAGTCAAAGGACTGAACAGGACTCAAACAAGGTCTGACAGCATCATTCAGTTGACATCAATGGAAAGACGGAAGAGGGGTAGGTATTAAGGGGATTAATGACACAAACTAAAAACAAACAAAAAAGACTGAACCTGATTCTAAACCCATGATCACTGGATTCTTCTAGCCATTGATCAAAACTCTAAACAGGGCATTTGTGATCAGCATTTATTACAGGGGAGGGTCAGTCAGAGGAATTGGGGGGAGAGAAAGAGAGAAAGCCAAAAATAGAACAGTCTAATAGAGAATGTCATTAAAAATAGCACAAATATTTAGTGAAGGTCATGACAGAATGTACATATTTAGGTAAACTATGCTATAATATTCTTTTGTATTTTGCCTTTTGTAGGAGGGTTGAGAAAAATATTGTTTAACCACACTGGAAGGGTTGATTTATGAAAAGCACTAAAACAGGTCTTTTTTTGTTATTTCAGTAGTGTAGGATCAAAAGCCCTGATACAGATGACAGGTCCTTCATCTGAATGTGTGGCAAGTCTTCGACACAATAATTATGACCATCACTTTATATGTTCAGTATATCAAGGAGTTATCATGCAAGGAGTGTGAAATATGCAAAATTATTACTTGCCCGTGGAAGATATTTGTACGCAATATTTTTATGGCACTATTACACTAGTGTAATGCCACTTGGCGTATGATGTCATGATGGTTTACAGTTATGATGTCACAAAGCTAATACCACTGTCACAATGGTATTAGACCTTGCTTGACTCATGCAAAGCTGAAAGTCATCACACTGTAGGCAATTTCTATCATTTTATATTGGAGAGTAATAAACAGAAAACTAAACGCTTCCATGAAATACCAAATCATTAACTCATTTAATAAAAATGGCATTACACGAAGGTTGTTAAGTATCCTCTGTTTAATATAGAACCATTAAAAACACTTTACTCTAAAGTCTAACAATTTCTAAGATGAAATCAATGTTATTTGAATAGACTAATATGTACATATCATTAAATATCTATTAGTCTTGCAATACATTTTGATTTGATAATGTTATGGCGAACGACTGTTTCATCACTAAGTATCATACCTGGAGTCGGCGATGTTGAGGTCGGCGCCTTGCTGGATGAGGATGCGGGAGTTGTCCTCGCAGCCGAAGTAGACACTGGCAGACAGCGCCGTCTCCCCAAACCTGTCCCGGACATTGAGGAGCACCCCCTGCTCCACCAGGTATTGGCAGACGTCGGGGAGGTTGATGCGGGCGGAGAGATGGAGAGGTGTGTTCCCGTACTCGTTCACCTGGTTCAAGTTGCAGCCCAGACTCGACGCCAGCTTCAGCAAGTCCATACTCTCTGCACACGAACTCAGCACTGCAGCATGTGCCAGGTTGCCATGGCAGCAGATGATGTGAGGATCTGCCCCGAGATGAAGGAGATGTTTCACAAGGTCATGATGACCTCCTAGGGCGGCCATGACGATTGGAGAGCAACCATCAGAGGCAGTACAGTTCAACATGGATCCAGGTTCATTGGTGGACTTGGGCCTCAGTTTTAATTTTGATTTTGTTTGTATATGTTTCGTAGCAAAGGCTCTCTCAACTTCAGTCTCTTCCTCATCACTAACATGCTTCTTTTCAGAAGCTCCTGACAGTGTCAAGTTCTGAACTCCACACACTACCCTAGAGGCATCACAGAGTGCCTCATCTTCTTCAATCAACAAATCAACAATTTCTATATTCCCCATGAAACAAGCAACAAATATCGGTGGATAGAACCTCTGGAACAAGGAGATGATGGTCTCTCTCCTCCGACTGCAGCCCGACTTCAGCAACAGCCGAGCTATTCTGTTGTTCCCCGTGGTGCCAGACGTCAGAGTCAGGCCAAGAGCTGAGTGGCCCCGCCCACTAAGTTTATTCAGGGAGGCTCCATACTGGATAAGTATCTCAACCATGGCGTAGTCCGAGTTCTTCACAGCGAGGTGGAGCGGAGTCTCCGTGTGATCGCCATACGTCTGGTTGACGTCTTCTCCATGCTCAAGGAGGACAGACACAAGATAAATATTCCCACGTCTGACGGCCTGGACAAGAGGGGGTACCATGATTTGTACCTCATGGGCAGACGGCATCGTCAGCACCTGTTGAATATCGGCACCACTCTGCAACAGCAACTTGGAGATGTGCACGCTCTTGTTCATTGACAGCTGTAATGGTGTCATGGTTCCACAGCAGACGTCGTTGATGCTAGACCCATAATGCAACAGTTGCTCAACTGTCGACACATCATTCAGAATGATAGCCAGGGCAAAGGCATTCATTTCCTCACGACCATCACACAAGTTGGGGTCAGCGCCATGCTGCAACAGAATCAGTATCAGACTCTCATCATGAGTCCGCACCGCCGCCATAAGTGGCGTCTCTGATCCGGTCGTGACATTGGGGTCAAGGCCAGCCTCTAGCAATAGTCTCAGTATGTCCAGTAATTGTAATCTAGTTTCTGATTGGCTGATCAGGGGGATTTTCCACAAATCAGATTTAAGGATATCTAAGCCGTCTGATTTAGAATTGAGGTAAGTCTGGTAGAAGTGGACGAGATTGTAAACAGTTCTTTTGTGTGGATCGAATATCTTCTTTTTCCTTTCTCTAACCATTTGTCTGGCTTTACAAAAATCTTCATCTTGAAAACATCTGCACAGCTGACACTCTGATGTGCTTGTTGGCATGGCGACGGAAAGTGTGTTTATGGGTGGGGTCGCTGGTTGTGTGTTTGTGGGCGTGGCAGTGGCTTGTGTGCCTGTGTGTGGGGCAATGGGTGGAGCTGTTTCAGGGTCAACAGACAAAGCAGTTGGATCTAATTCAGCCATTGGGGATAGATTTTTGTTATGTTAAAAATGTTGTCATAAAGAATCTAAAGAAATTTGTGTAACAGCTATAGAACAATATCTCTTCATGGTGATACTAGGGCACCACAAGACACACAAGAGATGCAGCTGCTCCAGTCTCCAGCATCCCGCTGGCAGCATCCTCATCTGTGACAGTGCATCCACACTATTGTCTCCCAGCTACCTGCATCTCAAAAGCAGTCTGGCAGCATCCTCATCTGTGACAGTACATCCAGACTATTGTCTCCCAGCTACCTGCATCTCACCAGCAGTCTGGAACAAGTGAAACAGGTAACAGGAGTCAGGACCTACAGCAATATTACATCACAGAATAATTTCAGGTAATATTACAGGTAAACAATGTCAGGTGATATTACAGGTTAATAATTTCAGGTGATATTACATCACAAAAATAATTTCAGGTAATATTACATCACAGAATAATTTCAGGTAATATTACAGGTAAACAATTTCAGGTAATATTACAGGTTAATAATTTCAGGCAATATTACAGGTAAATGATTTCAGGTGATATTACAGGTTAATAAGTTCAGGTAATATTACAGGTAAATAATTTCAGGTAATATTACAGGTTAATAATTTCAGGTGATATTACAGGTTAATAATTTCAGGTAATATTACAGGTAAACAATTTCAGGTAATATTACAGTATAATAATTTCAGGTAATATTACAGGTAAAAGATTTCCGGTCATTATAGTTCAATGCTGTTGATCACTGGATTGTCTGGTCCAGACTTGATTATTTACAGACTGCTGCCACCTAACTGGAATATTGCTGAGTGCAGCGTAAAACAACAAACGAACTTACAAAGAAAATGTAATCCTAAATATAACATGTTACATTTGACCACTTTCTAAATGGCATTGGGTAATCATAGGTTCAGCCATGGGATCCGTGCCAATTTACACTTATCCAGGGAAGGAAATAACCCATTGCCCGATGTCCGAGTCCAGTGTTTTTTTCTGTCGGGCAAGCAAATTTGTAGATCACACTGTACCGGTTTCCAGTTGACTTTCCAATGTAAATTATGTTGTTTATATAAAAAATCAAGAAGAAAACGGTTGGTATAGTGGAAAAATGATCAGGGCAAGTGACTATACATGTGCCACTGTACCGGAGTACACTATCAATCTTAAAGTTATTTCCACACCTGCTATCAGAGGGGTACACAAAGTCTGCGGTCTAGAATGCCAGTTATCCGACTTCCATTTTTGTGGATGTTGCTTGGCTGAGTGGGTTAGGCAGCTGATTTTGTGTGCTTGCAATTAGGTGACTGACTCTGAGGGTGTGGGTTCGAATCCCGGATGGGACTCAAGCCGACAAAGGTACTAAAATATGTACTTTACTGAGAAAGTGTAATAACAAGTATAACATATGTAACAAACCAAGCAACCAAACAACACACACCGTCTAACCTATGTACTGATTGCAGTGTCAGTATGTACAATAATGGAGAAGAGAGAGGTGAGGTGAAATTGGGTTTAACGTCGTGCTTGAGAATATTTCGCTCATATGACG